>BCLH01001357.1:65166-88101 GCA_001602315.1 Zoysia pacifica
TGCTAGGTAAAATTATTTACCAACTTGGCACATAATTAATGAAGAAATATAAGGTATTTAGGGCTGTTTATTGAGCAGCTTTTCCCATACAAATAGTTTAGGCAGAAAAACTTATATGGCAAAGCTGGCATAAGCTATCCTAAAAATTGAGATATGAGAAAAGCTCCAAAAACCTTGCTTATCCTACTTATCTCTATCATAAGCTGAGCATAAGTTTGTTTACCAAATGTTTTCAAGGGGGTTTTAATTTATCCAAAAAAGTTGCTTCAGCACTTAAATCAAAACCTAATTACGCTCATTTTTTAAGCTAAAGCCCATCAAAAAGGGTTTTAGTATGCAGTATCACATAACAGTAGAATATTATTGCCAAATTAGCACAATTCTTAATAATATAAACATTGTGTGCGGACATGTAGAGGTGGGAAGTCTCTTTCATTTTTTTCTACGAAAGGACGTCAGTTGCAGTGGTGCAGATACAAGGTTACAGACTCGGTTTAATTATGAAAAGGACGTAAGATTGTCAGGTTTTGGTCGCTGCAAGGCACGTCTTTTTCATTAAGACGATCCTGCATTAAAATAGAGAACACCATTTCGGCCTATTAGGAACACAAAAATTATACAAAATTTTTATTTAAAAAATATAAAAATAGAAAGAATTTCCCGAGTTACAAAAGGGACTTACGGAAGGGGGTGCCCTCACGTGTCATGATTTTTTTTGCGGTTGTCAGATTGGTCAGATTGGACCAGACCATTTAAAAAAAATACTCTCTTCATCTATAAATATAAGCTTTTTTAGTGATTTTTAGAGAGATTATCAATGACAATAAAAGATTATGCTGAAAATAAGTTACGGTCCTCACGAATATGACCTGCCACTAGTTAGAAAGCTCGTGTTTTGTGAAAACCATATAAAAAAAGCTTATAAATTGTGGACAAATACAAATCTCTGAAAACACTTATATTTGTGGACGAAAAGAGTAAAAGTTTGGGCTAAATGACCAGTAACACGGCTACGATACACAAGGGTCAATAATGCATGAATTTGCTTTTGTATCGAAAACATGGCAAAGTTGTAGCAACATTGAACTAAGAAAAGCTGGGTGTGTATGGAGTTTGATTCAGCGACTTCCAACCAAGGTTTAAGCAACCGAACTAGAACGTTTTCAACAGTGCAAAAAACTGATTATTGTTTTTGTTGCAGCGTCAGATTTAGTTTTGAGCGAAAATCGATAGTCTGATGAAACCGAGCCGGACTAGTTTCACTGGTTTTCATATCGTAAAAATCGATTGGTTTTCAACGGTTTCGTTAATCCTGCTTCCAACCAGGCCATAAAGCTCCGCCTATAAATTGACAGTCTATATCTCATATGTTTGGTAATTAGCTAGTAAAATTCAGTAGAGTTTTGCTAAAGTAGATCATCTCTCTTTCTTTCACCTTCTAAGTTGAAACCTCGAATCAATCTGAACCGTCAAATTTTGAAAGAAAAAAATAGTTCATATGATGTCTCTGGTGAAATTCCCTTTGATGGAGCAATTTCCTTCCCGATGATGACGTTTATTTCAAAAAAAAAATAGTCACATAATATACCACACATGTAATTTTTCATAAGTAGTTGATTCCTTTTCAATTTAAATATTATAATAATTATTAATTATTTTAGTGCTAAAGAACCATTTTTTTCTTGAGATCCGTATAAATGGACGGCTCACGTTCTTTTGATCTACCGTATAATTTGCCTTTTAGTAAAAAAAAAAAAAAGAGAAACAGATGATTCTGGTTGAAACATCTGCATTATATTAGACAATATGGAGATGCCGAAATGATTTCATTTTTGAAAATTGCAAATATTCTTTCTTTATGCAGGTTACAGATGGATGTGCTTTTAGACACTACTGCAGCATGATGTTAGAGCTAAAAAGTCATTTACGACAGATAGCAGAAATCTGAAAACTGATGTACTTAAGTTATTTGCTTCTAATGGATAGAAATTTAATAATAGACTTTGTTAGAGTTAACTAAGATTTTTTCTTCCATTTATTTCATCAGTTATGAAGCTGATTTATCTAAGGTTCAAAACGTTGCATGCAGAAACGCATAGACTGGAATGTAATTCCATTTTTTTTTTAAAATAAATGAAGCTCCGCCTATAAATTGACAGGCACCGGTGCAAAGGCAATGTGCCATAACTAAAGTAGAAACCAGTTTCTAGCAACTAGAGCCAACATTGTTAAGAACCGTGGTTTAGTGTAGCAATGAAGGTTGAGCGCGACCTCCACATGAGCTGGGGCGACGGCGAGACCAGCTACGCCACAAACTCCAGGCTTCAGGTTCTTGTGCTTCCATCTACAGCGTTTGTAAATCTGCTGCATCATCTGCATGCATGTTATCTAAGCGGCCAAACCTACGCAAAAAAAAAAATAATAAATAATAACTTTGCACTGATGTACGTGCCCTGGACGCGGGCACTCGTTTCTCAGGAGAAGTCTATACTGAAGACGAGGCCGGTGCTCCACAAGGCTGTGGCAGCTGCGCGCACATCGCTCTCCCAAACCGCCGGCGGCGCGACGGTCGTGGCCGACCTCGGCTGCTCCTCGGGGCCCAACACGTTCCTCGTCGTGTCCGAGGTACTCGCTGCCATCGTAGCCGACGAGCAGCGCAAGGACCTGATGATGCATGGTGGCCAGCGCCCGCCGGTGCACGTGCAGTTCTTCCTGAACGACCTCCCCGGAAACGACTTCAACCTCGTCTTCCAGTCCCTGGAGCTGTTCAAGAAGCTGGCCGCCAAGGAGAAGGGCGAGGCGCTGCCGCAGTACTACGTCGCTGGCTTGCCGGGATCTTTCTACACCAGGCTCTTCCCTGAGCACTGCGTTCACCTGTTTCACTCCTCGTATTGCCTCATGTGGAGATCCAAGGTACGCAGAAAGCCAGAAACAGAGAAAAATGTTTTTGTGCCATGCCGTCCATCATGGCATCTGGGTTGCTGATAGTTGCTTTTCCACCGCTCGATCTAACACATGCAGATTGGTAGTAACGTGTTGTGACTTGTGATTAACATTTCCGGCCAGGTACCTGAGGAACTCGCGAGAGGCTTTGCCGCAAACGAAGGCAACATTTACATAGGGGAGGCAACGCCGCCATTGGTGGTGAAGCTTTACCGGAGGCAGTTCGAGGAGGACTTCTCGCTGTTCCTCAAGCTGCGCCACGGCGAGCTTGTGTCAGGTGGCCAGATGGTTCTCACGTTCCTGGGCAGGAAGAACAAAGACGAGCTGCGTGGCCAAGTCAGCTACATGTGGGGCTTGCTTGCCCAGGCGCTTCGGTCCCTAGTCGAACAGGTAATTAATTAAACTGCTCGTCAACATCAACAACTATCGGCTTCAGAAGTGCTGGTGAACTCAAGCAACTCTTGCTTCTCGATTTATTCATGGCAGGGCCGTGTGGAGAAGGACAAGCTGGACTCATTCAACCTTCCGTTCTACGCGCCCTCGGTCGACGAAGTGAAGGAGGTGATCGGGCGGAGCGAGCTGTTCGACGTCAACCACGTCGAGCTGTTCGAGTCGAACTGGGATCCCCACGACGACGAGGACGACGGCGACCAGCTGGTGCTCGACAGCGTTCAGAGCGGCGCCAACGTCGCCAAATGCATACGGGCCGTGGTTGAGCCCCTGATCATGCTCCATTTCGGCGAGCGCATACTCGACGATCTCTTCGAGATATTCGCGTGGAATGTTGCGGAACACCTCCAGAAAGTGAAGGCCAAGTACCCTGTTATCGTCGTGTCCTTGAAGGCAAGGCACGCGCCGAAGTACCCAGCGAACGACGGTCGTTACTCGGTTTTCGCGCATAGCCAGCTTATCTAGAATCTTGCTTGTGTCTCTACAACAAACGCCGGACAGATCTAAAAGGACTAGTGACAATTCAGTTTCACGTTTGGTTCTTGTCATTCCATCTCGTCCATCCGCAAATGTGCATCAAGCCCATCAGCTGCAACGGGTCCCATGAAAGGAAAAAAAATATTCAATGACACTGGTGCTACGTGACATCAAATTTTAAACATTGATTTATATGTTTGCAGGGATAGTTAATATTAGCATACTGATTAATATTGAGATCCCATGTTACGTAGCACCTGTGCTACCGATTTCTTTCCCCTCACGAAAGGCCTGTGCCACAAGTGAAGCCCAAACAAGCCACTCATCAGTTCGTAGAGTCTTAAGAAAATACGAAATTTCAGTGTATTTTATAGGCAAATCAGTGAATGGAGTTAAAAAAAAAACAAATTAGTGCATGAAGATATGACGATTGCATTGCGTGGGCTGGCAATCGCGACGGAGCCCATGGTCGTATACGTAGCAGCCCATAGCCGGCCCAATCTCTTCGGCATCGCAGAGACCGACGCGAAGAGACCCATCTAACCAGAGCCGTGCGTATGACTGCCCGTCCTGGTCGCCTCATCCGCGCCGTCCATCTGACACGGACCCGCGGTCGACTCAGCAAGCCAATTGGGGAAGCAAAAAAGAAAAGAAAAAACTCCCGTGCTCGGCCGCTGTTCTACTCTGCACGGCAGTCGGCACCTGCGAGTCTGCACCTCTCGCCCCCCTCGTCTCCTCGCGCCTCCGCTTCGCGCATCTCACCGCCATCTCACTCCCTCCTTTCCCGTCTCGCTTCTAATTTAGCGCCAACGCGTGGGGCGTTTGAATTCCCCGCGGCTCGCGCTCCCAGCACACTCCCGGACCTCCTGGGGACGCCGTCGGTCGCCCCCGGCTCTCCCTCTAGGGTTTCGCGTTCCCCTTTGGCATGGGGGACGTCCCCGCCGCGGCGGCGTCGTCGTCGCCCGCGGCGAAGCGGCGCCGTGCAGGCGACGTTGGGCTGAGGCGGGTGGCGGAGATCGTCATGGTGCTAGCCACCGCCGCAGAGGTGCGGGGCGGGAGGAAGCCCACAGCGGCGGAGCGGGCGCTCGCGGCAGAGGCGCGGGAGAGGCTCGCCGCCGCGGTCGCCGAGGGGGCCGTGCGTCCCAAGGATCTGTTCCCCGGGGAGGCCGTGCGCGCGGTCGTCGAGGATCTCGGCCTCAACCGCGCCAAGGACCCCGCCACATTGAAGTTCCGCCGGCCCAAGCCCTCCATTGCCAGAAGGCTCATTCTTACTAAGCGCAAGGTTTGGCCACTATTCTAGTTTTTCTTCAGCCAGCTTAATAACTTTCTCGTGAACGAGTGAGTGGATGAAACTCAAGCAGTTTTCTGATCATAATTTATAACGATGCGAAAATGCATGTTGTGTTTTTAAACCAGGTTGTTTATTAACTTTGAGTGGCACTGCTGCTTCGATTGCACATCATGTTTAAGATTTCATTGTTACGTGAGTGAATAGACAGTACTAAGGAATTTCTAGGAGCCGACCCCTTGTAGTATACAACATGCTTCGTTACTCTTGTTGGTTTGTTGCTATATAGTTTGACACATGTTTGCCATCACAGAAATGCTGCTTACTAAGATTAATGTACTTTTCGTGCACACGTTTTGAGTTAATATTCAGCTTTACATAACTTGGTCTTGTTAATTCAGCATGTCTGCAAATTGCATGTCCGCATAGGTGTGTCCGATAAGCATTACTTACTCTATGCGTGTATCTTTTTGAAATCTTTTATTATTATTTTGGCATCTACCTGTGCCTGATAAGCGTTACTATCTCTATAAGTAGATTTTTTGGAATTATGTATTATTTTGGCATCGACCCATGTCCGATAAGCATTATTATCTTTATGTGTGGATTCATTTGAAATCATTAATTATTTTTGTCATGTGCTTGTTATCAGTGTTGTGCAATTTCCAGGGGTTCTTAGTATTACCTATCGTTCATTATCTAAATTTGATGAATTGCATGCCTAATTTTTTGATGGTGAGTTCAACCTGGTTACCCATGGTTTGTGCGTACAGACCAGCTGAGTATTTCATTTACTGTCTTTTGTTTTCAGATGGAAGAAGTCAAGGAATCTCCAGCGCAGCCAATTAGCACAACTCAAACACTTGCCTCAAGTGGAATGTCTGAGTTCCAAGCATTACATGGGGCATCCAGGTTTGGTGTTGGAGTTCCTAGGAATTCACCACCTGTTGGTGCCCCATTGAATTCTGGATCCCTAGTGACCTTGCAACCAACAGGATCTTCTTCTGTAAAACCAGTTACCAACTCGGCTGCACACCTTAAATTGGAGAAAGATGTTAATGGTTCTCTGAATTTAGCACGCAGTGGAGGTATTGCTAATATAAACATTAACATATCCTTCATATAAAATAACTTCTTTCCTAAAGTAATAACATTATTTGTTACCTTGCCTTTCATTTCTATGTGAAGTTATGCTTGAATGTAAAATTGATTCCTCCTTTTGATTATCCTTACTTGGGAACTAATTCGTTTGTTTTGATTGTCATTGCAGCAAACATTATCCACTTTGCCTCTACTAGTCCCAATGTAAATGCCATGCAGAGTTCCAATCAAGGTGTGACAGGTAATCCTGTTCCAGTGCACCATGCTACACCAGGAGGGGCATATGCGCCACCAACATCTCCTTTTGTGCACCATAATGATATTGCAAAGAGTGTCCAACAATTTCTTTACCAACCTACAAACCATCCTAGCTGG
This sequence comes from Zoysia pacifica, assembly GCA_001602315.1. Classification (NCBI taxonomy): domain Eukaryota; kingdom Viridiplantae; phylum Streptophyta; class Magnoliopsida; order Poales; family Poaceae; genus Zoysia; species Zoysia pacifica. The sequence goes on from BCLH01001357.1 coordinate 71,801, forward strand.
ACTCCACCCTCAGCTGAATACATGCATTGTGGCTTGTGCTGTCAAATATGCAAAGTTGTCATCTCGGATGCGAATAGTTTGCTTGTTTGTGATGCTTGTGAGAGGGGTGTACACTTGATTTGCCTTCAGAACTATGGTAATAAGGGTGTTCCTAAAGCTGAGTGGCATTGTTCAGTATGCCTAACTCAGAGTAAGGGCAAACCCCTGCCACCAAAATATGGCAAGGTTACAAGAACTGTTGCATCCAAGGCTTCTCCTCCTGTCAATGGAGCACAGTCCTCTTTGAAGGGATCAGCAGAAACCATGGCCACAAAGGTGAATCACCAAAAAATGGCTGCAAATCCTACAAAGCCAATCTCCACACAGGCTGGCAGTACTGTGCAAAACAGAAATGTATTGGCTCTAAGTGCTACAACAGCTGGTTCACAATCGCAATTAGTTTCTACCTTAAGACCTTCAGTCGGAAATGCTGTTAAATCTGTAGCCTCTGCTAATGAAAAGGGAGGAACTGGGCAACCAAGCAGTATGGTACAAACCAGTGTCAATTCCCCTCCTAATAAAAGCTTGAGAAGTGATTCCTCTTTGAATTCTGCAGATTCAGCAAACAATATAGTGCATGGTATGAACACTGAGGAAGTTACTGGGGTAGAATGTGCAGATAAATCTTTCTCTGTTGATGCGATGAATTTGAAGTCAGAAGCACACTCTAAGCCTGTTTCAAGAACAGATGAGGTAGTGGCTGATCATATTGGGACTCAAATGGAAGAAGCTAGGACTCTTGCTACAGAAGAAAGTCCCAGGACACAAGCAGCCTTTGAGCCAGAAAAAATTAATTTCTCAGGGAGCACAAACAACACAGGAACATCAACAACAGATGAAGGCACCAACTTGGCCACTGAAGAAATGGTTCATAGTAAGGCAACTTCTGAGCCACACACAATGACTGATGTGGAGATGATCCCTACTGGAAAGCCTATATGCCAAAGCAATGTTGCTATCGAAGAAAAGCTCAAGACTGATGCAGCCTCTGAGCCACCAGTAGATCAAAGCCACAATCTTGCTAAGGAAGAAAAGCCCTCTGAGCAAACCTCAACACTAAATGATGGTGGAATACAAACACATCAAAGCGAGCATATAAATGGGCTAAACGAAAATGAACTAAAAGAATCTCCCTGTGGAGATAAAAGCAAATCTGGTTGTAATGCAGCTTTCAATCATGATAGCATTCAAACAGTTGTGGCAAATGGGGTCTTGCATCATAAGAATGAAATGTTATGTGTTAGTGAAAGCGAAACTATTGGTGTCTGCAAGAAAGCAACGGAGCAGGCCAAGTAAATTCAGGTATAGGTTGCCTACAAATTTCTCTTGCAGGTGTGTTTCTAATTGAACAGTTGTTACAAATCTATTGTGTTAGTTAGAATCTATATTTCTTGTAGTTACAATTCATGATTCTTGCCACCTACGATTTAGGGTTTATGAGAACTACTAACTTCGTTATTGCGATCCAAGGGTGCCATTGGCCCATTTGTAGCTTATTCTAGTGCCATAAACCATAGCCTTTTGAATTTTTGTGGTTGAGCAAAGCACACCCGTGACACCTTGAGTGTGAAAGCTTTAGTCATGCTTTTCAGATGGTCAATTTGTCTGACTTGATTTTTAATATTTTGCAGATGAAGGCATAAGGAATTTTCCATTTTTTCCCAGCATGTGTCCTGTGATTAACCATGCTCTCTACATTCTCATGGATTTTTATCTTATGTTCAGTCATCGCCAGTCATTTTTCCTGGAGGTTTGTCCTGTTCCCTTATAATCCTTGGAACATGATTGTCGTGCCTAATTCATTTGCAATTTAGTAGTTTTGCCCCTTTTTTTTTCTTTCTTGCTGAATTTCTCATGACATGAGATTTTGCTATGCAGGCTTCCTCTTCCTCCAATAGTAGCTACAAAAATCCTAGAATACGGGGAATCTAAACCCCTGCTGTTGTACCGTATGTAGTTCTTTCCAGTTTCGGACTTCTAGCGATTCTTTATTTAGCTAGTTTGTGTGCTTGTGTCTGATGCTGTAAAGATAGGACTTAGCTGAGTGAGGACTGGATTATTGTGTCAGAATACTGATATTTACCTTCAGCATCACCTCAGGTGAAGTGGTTTTACCTTCTGCTGGAATCTTTGTGAGTCTTGACCGTTGGATTCCTACTTTCATTCAGACCTGTCGAGCACGAGGTCGAAGAGACACCTTGGATATTTAGTGTGCACTCTGGTGTCCAGAGCTGTAGCTTCGCCAATGCACTTGAGTAAACGAGCTTATCTGTGCGATCGTTACAAAGGAACTAGTCATTCACATAATGCCCTCTCCACTACAAATCTTCTGTATGAACGAAGATGACATTCCAACAAAGCCTGCTCCGTTCCAGACGACAGACCAAACCACTCTCGCCTTCAGCGCGTCACCTCTGTTAGGCCCGGCACCACCACACCACATCCAGACTCCGCAGTGCCACAAATGGACGGCGAGCGAACAAATTTCCAAACCGCCCGGCCAGTCAACTAGCACCAAAAAAAAGGCGCGAGTTCACGGCGAGACCACGCGTATCGGCGTATGTCAGCACCGCAACACGCCCGCGTCAGGCGGAGCGCGCACGGAGGCGGGCCGACGAGAAGCGGGGCTGGCCGTGTGCACATCTGCGCGGAGAAGGCAGAGCACAGGCGATTCCGCGTTTTCAGCACATCGATCGATCGAGTCGCGGTCCGGGAAGAGCGCGGTTGGTAAAGGTCGCCATCAGGGGAGGGACATCGACAAGGCCCCAAAGTACCGCGGCAAACTGCGTGTCACAGCTTGGGGTCTCGTTTCAGCCCAGAGGAGGATGCCATACGAAAGGAATCTGATCAGTGTCCGCAAGAGGCAGTTATACTGGAACTTGCAAGGACCAGGCGCACCCGGCTGCTCGAGCTCGTCCAAATTGACCTGTCCAACTCGATCGGTTGCCGCCGGCGATTGGTTGGGGTCGATTACGGAAGCTGTTTCGAACATATCGGCGTCGAATTCCGGAAGGCTGGAGTACTATCTGTAAGTGACGTGCTGCTGACGTACGACAAGTGTATCATTTTTTTTTTCCAAATCCATACCGAACAGAAGGAAATCCAGGCCTCGTAGTGCCTTCGGCTTCGAAAAGCTGGTCATTTCAGCCGGGGAAACACGCACGAAACCCGGGCACTAGTCGTCCACCCGGCCGGCTACAAGGGCGAAGAATTCCACGCATGATGGGCTCGCCCCGCCGCCGCACCCGCCTCTGTCTCGCGCGCCGCACCGCGAAACACGACGCGCAAATTAGGCCGCCTTATTTAGGCACCGTCTCCGGGTCCTTTTCCCGCCGAATCGCGACGCCCCATGAGCGGCGCCTCCATGGCGCTCCTCCTGCTTTCCGTTCTCTTCGCCGGAGTCGGGTTCTGCCACGGCACGGCGGCTGCGCCGGGCTACGTCACCGTCTCCACTGCCAGCTTCACTTCAGGCTCAACGTGCAACTCCCCTGCCCCAGGTGCGTACGCGGCGGCATCTCGACTGGTAGTGCCAGCAGGTTTCATGGAGTGCTAGAGGGCTGATCTGTTGGCTGGAACTCCTCGCGGTTTCAGTTGCGCTGATGCGGAACAGCACGGCCGTGCTACGCCTGACGCACCGGCACGGTCCGTGCGCGCCCTCGCGGACGTCGTCTCTGGCGAGTCCGTCGGTCGCCGACATGCTGCAAGCAGACCAGCGACGGGCAGAGTACATACTGAGACGGGCCTTGGGGAGCGGCGCGGAGCAGCAGGTTGGGGGTTCCAAGGCGGCGGCGGCGACGGTGCCGGCGAGCTGGGGGTACGACATCAAGACGCTCAACTACGTGGTGACGGTGAGCCTCGGCACGCCGGGCGTGACGCAGGCGCTGGAGATGGACACCGGCAGCGACCTGTCGTGGGTGCAGTGCAAACCGTGCGCCGCGCCGTCGTGCTACAACCAGAAGGACCCGCTCTTCGATCCCACCCAGTCGTCGACGTTCGCCACCGTGCCGTGCAGCGGCGCGGCGTGCGCGAGGCTGGGCATCTACGCGGACACCTGCAGCGGGGCGCAGTGCGGGTACGTGATCCGCTACGGCGACGGGTCCAACACCACGGGCCTGTACAGCTCCGACACGCTGACGCTGACGCCCAACGACGCGGTGGAGAACTTCTTCTTCGGCTGCGGCCACGCGCAGAACGGCATGTTCACCGGAATCGACGGGCTCCTCGGCCTCGGCCGCCAGGAGCAGTCGCTCGTGGAGCAGACGGCGGGCACCTACGGCAGGGTCTTCTCCTACTGCCTCCCGACGACGCCGTCCACAGCGGGGTACCTGACGCTTGGCCGGGGCGGCGCGCCGGCGGGCTTTTCCACGACGCAGCTGCTGTCGTTGCCGAGCGCGCCGTCGTTCTACATCGTGATGCTGACCGGCATCAGCGTGGGCGGGCAGCAGCTGAACGTGCCGCCCTCCGTCTTCGCGGGCGGCACGGTAGTCGACTCCGGCACGGTCATCACGCGGCTTCCCCCGACGGCGTACGCCGCGCTGCGGACGGCGTTCCGCAGCGGCATGACGGCGTACCCGACAGCGCCGCCGACCGGGATCCTGGACACGTGCTACAACTTCAAGGACAGCGCGACGATGCCCAAGGTGGAGCTGATGTTCAGCGGCGGCCTGACCGTGGAGCTTAGCGGCGACGGGATCCTGTCGTTCGGGTGCCTCGCGTTCGCGCCCAGCAGCGGCGACGGACTGGTGTCCATACTCGGGAACGTGCAGCAGCGCTCGTTCGAGGTGCGCATCGACGCCAGCTCCGTCGGTTTCAAGCCTAACTCCTGCTGATCCATTCATCATCGATTGACCTGCTCACGAGCTAGCTGTAGTATAGACCCGCGTACCCCCGTACGTAGACGACAGTACATAGATACACATACATATAGACATGTTAGCATACCCCACATACAGCCTCATGTACGATGGTGCGAGTTAGCATCTCGTTAGTGGAATAAAGGGCTAACCAAAAACGTGCATACGTGTCGACACGTTTCAGTTGATTCTGTCTGCAACTTTGTGGTCGATCTCTCGGAAGAGCAACTTCCGTTGGTGGTTCGAGTTAGTGGGATGTTAGGGGAGGGCGTAGGCCCAGCTTGCGACGACAGGAAGCGCGCCAAAGTCATCGTGGAGCCGTGGCCCACCAAAAGATGAGAGGATTTTCTTGTATCTTGTCTCTGAGTGCAATGTATTTGGTGGCTGAACGTTTCAACTTCCAAGTTTATCTCGGTGGTATTTTGAATATAAAAAGTTACTTTTTCTGTTCTTTAATTGATATGGTATTTTTAAATTTAATTTTAACCATTTGTTTTATTTAATTTTTTTATAAATTTCATATATTTTAATATAAATTAATTTATCATTAGAGTTATTTGAATCACAATTTAAAATATTATATATTCAAACAAATTTTTTAAATAAAACGATTGGTCAAAATTGATTATGAAAGTCAATAACGACGTGAATTTAAAAACAAGAAAGTATTGCAATGCCAAACAAAGAAAACTAGTCAGCGACGAGCATAAGTTAAAATGTCATCATCAGAGATACAGATCAGTGATACTTAGAAACAGATTGTGCGGTAGTAACGTTGATGCTGAAAAGTCCAACTGAACACAGATCAGTGCTCCTGTTCATTATCCAGGAAGCTAATTCAGAATTGAGTCGTTTACTTCCGACCTTAGAAAAGTACTAGTCGAGTGAGAAAAGAGCAAAATGCAGTAGCCAATGAACTTGCACAGCTCGCTAAGCGCACGGGATACTATGCTGTTTGGCGTTTCAAAGCACCACCGTATATAGAGAATTTGTTAAAACATGACTGTAATTAAAATTTGATTGACTAGAAAGCTTTCTTTCCAGCCAAAAAAAATATAACATGCATTTAATGTCACTGCTACTTTGTAAAATTGGAATTACGGAGATGCTGTTTTTTATCTGACTAAAAATAGGATTCTCATCGGTACATAACTCTTCAATTGTTAGATTTTGAAACAGTAAATTGTCTTCAAGATTAGTATCTGTTTAAAATGCAAAAATTTCACAGAAATCCATTAAATTTCACAATAAAATACGTAAGAAAGAAAACGAATCCTCAGTTCCAAATGGAGCCTAAACCTCCAGCCGGCCCTGATTCTCTCTCACCTTGGCGCTCATTGCTGACCACCTCTCTGCCTCCCCTCATCTCTCCAATGGGTCCCTACCACCGAACCCGCACTCATCATCCCATTGTAAAAAAATATAATAGAAGTATATATCAACTTATCTACATGACAATCTATAAACCTAAAAATATACTACTGAATTTTGTTATTCATAAAATTATCATAAGAAGATCATTTTTTTATGGTACGGAGTACATAGTTTACATTTGCATTACGTCGCTATCACGACAACAATTCAAATGGAACTGCTAAATATAATTTGACAGCTCGTACTATAATGATAAATTGATAACTAAGCAAAAAAAGGTGCGGCTGCTTCACTGTAGTCCGTAGTCGCCGATTAGCAGGCTCCAGCGCGGAACCCAACGGATCCCCCGGCAACGTCGTACAGCACCTCGATCGTCCGTTGCTGCACGTTGCCGATGATGCCAGCGGAGTCGTCGTCACCGTTGGACGCGAAGGCGAGGCAGTTTTGCACGATGATCCCGTCAGGGTCGAGGTTGACGACCGCGCCACCGGAGAAGACCAGCGCGACGGACGGTACGGTGACTCTGGTCTGGCCGCTGAAGTCAAAGCACGTGTCCAGGATGCCAGTTGACGCCGCCGGCGGGTACTGCTTCATCCCGGCCTTGAACGCCGCGGAGAGCGCCGAGTACGCCGTCATCGGTAGGCGAGTAATGATCGTGCCGGAGTCCATGATCGCCCCGCTGGAGAAGACCGATGGTGGGATGTTGAGCTGCCTCCCGTCGACTGTGATGCCCTCAAGGAGCACGCCATAGAACGTCGGGATCTGGAAGCTGACCATCGGCGTCTTCACGAAGCCCGACGTTCCAGCGCCAAGCCTGAGAAACCCGGAGGAGTCCGTAGTCGGTGGGAGGCAGTAGGAGAAGGCCTTGCCGAACGTACCCGCCGCCTGCGAGGCCAGTGACTGCGCGCCACCGCCGAGCCCCATGAGTCCGTCGGTTAGATCGTTGAAGCCCGACTCTTTGGAGCTGCACCCGAACTGGAAGCTCGAGAGCGTGTCAGAGCCCAGCTTGAGCGTGTCGGAGCTGTACGTCCCGGTCGTGCTGGATCCGTCGCCGTATCTGACGATGTACTGGCACTGGGAGCTCGAGCAGCCATTGCCCTCCTGGCCGAGCTGCGCGCAGGCTCCCGAGCTGCAGGAGAACGGGGAGTACGTGCTCGACGCGCTGGGATCGAAGAGCGCGTCCGCCTGGTTGTGGCACTGGGAGCACGGCTTGCACCGTACCCAGGACACGTCGCTCCCAGTGTCGATGAGGATGGTCTGGGTCGCGGCCGGCGAGCCGATGCCGACGCGGATCACGTACTGCAACGTCTTCAGCGGGAGGCCCAGGTTGGTCGGCACGGTGGCGTCCGATTGCTGGAAGCCGCCCCTGGCGCGGGAGAACTTGCGTTGGATGTAGCTAGCTCGGAGCTGGTCGCTCTCGAGCATCTCCTCCAAAGTCGGCATCTTCTTGGAGGCCACCGCGGAGCATGGGCCGTGCCGGTGGTGCAACGGCACCGTGGTGCCATTAATGGACGACGGAACGGCTGAAACAATCAAACAGGGGAAAAGATCACAATGGTAAACAACCAAGTGGAATGGCGTGCATGCCATGGCATGATCACCGGTGTGCACCTTTGGACTCGGAGCAGACGACGGCCTTGGTCTTCACGGACTCAACATAAAAAACCTTGCGGCTGTGAGCATCCACCCCTGCATGAGCCCCGAGAGAAAGGTAGCAGCACACGATGATGAGCAGCAGAAGCTTCGGAACAGAGGTCATGGCCATGCGTTTCCGTGGCACTGCTGCAGGAGCTGAGATGCTGGAGCTGGTTGAAGCGTTTAGGACGCCGGAACTCGTGCTTATATAGAGGCACCCACAGTCCATCCGGCATCCCATGCAGGAATCGGGTGCCCGGCACGCACTCAACGACCAGAGGACCAGACTCCTTGGACGGGGCAAGAGTGGCGTGCATTCGTCTCAGGACGACCGAACTGGACCGAGGAGTGCGCTTAACCGTGAACGCTACGGCCGCCTTGATCAGCGCGCAAGATCGAAGCGCCAGTTTTGAATTCTCCGCAATACGATTGGATGTTCCTCGGGACGGAGGATTCTGCAATAACGCCCGTCTCACCGAGGCCTTGTTCGGAGTGCAGAATCGGAATCCTATCTCATACGACTCCTATTTGCAGGAACTGCTGCAATTTTCTTTTTTTTGGAATTTGGTTGAAATTTTGTTGCATTGCTCCAAAAGGGTTCAGTGAGAACACGTATGAACGAACGGTGGACTCGAGTCCCTAGTTCTTGTACATGAAGTAATTATGGGCCTTATGGCCGCCAGTAAACTAGTAGTAGCATTCCATCGTTTTCTGTGTCTTGTAGCACTATTCCGCTGCTTCACCACTTCAGGTCGCATTTCGTAGAAAGCCTCGTCCGTTTCGGAAGACGTCGCTTCGCTCGCCTTCGCCATCGTAGAATCAATATTCTGTCCGCATGCCCTCCAGAAAAGGAGAAGATGCAGAGATCCTCAACCGGATCAGCGCTCTCCAGTTCTTTCAACGGAACAGTCTCCCCAGGATACTCGTTAAACAACCTCTACTACACGTTACGACTTAAGACCTACTCCCTCTATTTTTTAACTGGTGTCGTTATTAACTTTTAATTTTAATTTTGACTATTTATTTTATTTAAAAATTAATGAATATCATATATTTTATTATAATTTAGTTTATTATTAGAGATATTTTAATAACATCTTCTAATTTTATATATTTAAATTTATTTTTTAATAAAATGAATAGTCAAAATTAATATTAAAAATCAACAACGACAATAATTAAAAAATGAAGGAGTTAACTCCCACTCATTTCTGCAAAATATAATAGAGTATTTTTGAACGTGTCGCCGTTCATCGCTAACCAAACTTTGGGGGAATAGACTTGACGCGTCAACTTGGGCAACTTGTCTCAACGCAAGAAGAATGTCTTTACAACCGCTTCTCCCCCGGCATCTGGAAGGAATCGAAGGACCAACAGCGAACACTAGTACTCCTAACTTCGTAGACTAGAGTTGCTTTCTTGGCCCATGCATTTCTGCCAACTAGCTCCGTCAGTCACGCGCTCGGCGACACCGTGCCGGCGGACCTGCTCATCGCGCGCGGGCACAACGGGCTTGGAGTAACTATCTGATGTCGTCCCCTCGTTAGTTTCTCGGCGAGTGGACGCGCCGAGTGGAAACGCGGTGGACTTTCTCGGCGCCAGCGCGCGGAGCTATCGTATCATTCCACAGTTGCATTTACCGGGAGGTCCGGGACGACGAAACGCAACTATGGCAATGCCGGGTATATTGTTTGAAGGGCGCTGGATCAAACCCAACATGAGATAGATAGATGGAAACTTCCAGGGTCATGGCATATGTCCTTGCCTCAAAGCCGGCCCTTCTAATCTATCCAAGGCCAAACCCGGAATTCCGCGGCAACAGTTCCGCTTCACCTGCAGCCGCCGAGAATGGACTGTTGCTCCGGCGGAAATTGCGTGCGCGCTGAGCTGTCGCCTTGGCCGCATCCGAGACGATCGTGAGCTCGACGGCTTCGATTTTCTTGTTGCGAGAGCGACGCTGTGCGTCGTCGTCCGCAAGCAGCTCACGCTTCGACGCAGCTTCTTCCTTGTCGCTTAGGCTCGCGATCGATCGTTCAGTTATCTATTTTTATAATCTGAGCTACGCTAGCTTGTGCGATTATTTGTGCCTCGTCCTCGCCAGCTTGAAACGGATGTGAAGAATTTTTTCTGGAGGTGCGCTAGCTTCGCTGGGCAGACGACGCCGTCCCCGTAAGATGCAGAGTTTGGCATGGCGCTTGGGAGAAAGACACTCCCCTGTTCACAGAATCTGACGGGTCCTTGGTCGTGACGTGGGTTGCGCAGTCGAGCATTTGCCGGGAATCACTGAGGGTGGACGCATGAACAGAACCAGATCGTCTGATTTTCGTTAAAGGGACAATGTCCCCGCTGACGTGTGGGTTAGTAGCGAGAGCTGGCTCACATGTCAGTAACTTTCATTCCTCTGACCATAACCAGAATAGTAAATCACTAGAAATTCTGCGCACCAATCGCCGCACTTTTCGTTAAAACAGTATTTTTTAAATTTATTATTTAACAAATAAAACTTTAGTTACTTTGACATAGATGACAAAATTTTATAAACGTATATTTCAGTCTCACAAAGAAGTTGTCGACATAGTCTTCAAAGCATAAGTGTGACCTTTGTTATCTATAAAATATTTAATAAAAAGTAGCATCGATACACTTTAAAAAAAATATTTTTAAAACAAATTATTTCTAATTTTGTAACTTAATAAATTTAAAATTATTTCTAATTTATATTGGCAATGATTAAAACATTGCCTTCAAAGCTATAATTTTTTTAGACCGAAGTTGTAAGCGGAAAAAAAATTAAATCTTACTTCTCATAGTAATCAAGAGCATTTTTAGAAGATAAAACAATTTAAATTATCTAAATATACATTTTTATAACATTTAAAGATTTTTAATTGTAGCATATACGTGCAAAACATAGAAATAGAATAAATTTATAAAAACTTCTCTTATATCTTTTAAAATAATTATATTGAATCTATAGCAAAATTAATTTGATTTAACAAAATAATTACAATTAATTTCTTATATTTATACTATTGTCTATATATATTACCACATACTCTCTCCATTCCTAAATTATTGTTTACTGTTGATTTTTAATATCATCCGACTATTCAACTTATCTTAAAAAATTAATTCAAATATGTAAAATTTTAATGATAAAGCAAATTATAATATATAAAATTTATAAAAAATTAAATATGATCATATTTAAAATTTATGTTAAATTAAAAAAGTTAGGACACAGTCGTTCATACCTGCTTCCGCCGAGCAAAAACACATTTCTACGTTAACCGAAATTTTTTTTTTGCTTTCTAAGTATCTATCGTGAGATTTTAATCTGACGGTTAATATTTTTTTTTAAAGTGAATAAAGTTTGAAATAACGTTTGCCTTTTAATATATAAAGATTCTTGTGTGAACTGTACCGGCGAAACTCAAGGGTGTCCAATCCGGGCGTCGCACCGCCCCCGATCGCGAGCGCTCGTGACGTGCCCAGAGCTGGGCCGGGGCCCGGCGCTGGCGAGAGGCGAGGCGATCGGGACGGGACTGAACGAAAACGCAGGCCCCTGTTCTCCCCGCCTGATAACGACACCGCACGTACGCCTCGCACGCGTGCGGAGGCGCGTGCCTGCGTGCGATGGGAAGCTTGTCGTCACCGGCTTAGCAATCTGAATGGAATCTCAGAACAATACAAGCGTAGTGTTTCACATCCATTGTGCAAAGCAAGATCAGGGTGCGTGTTTAATGTCCTAAACCAAAGGAGTTAAATACTTAAATTACCATGCTGGTGAATTCTATAAGCAATGTGACTGCACATCTGCGTGACAATAAAAAATTCACTGCACATGTTGCGCACCTTTTTCCACACTGGAGCATAGGTAACTTCCCAGCAAGAAGTGCATTTTTTATTCTTTTTGCAACAGAAGTATCTGTTCCAATTTACAACTTACAGGCAGTACAAAAGCAAAAAGTGCCGCCTTCCTATCCTACATCCGTTCTCCATCCCTAAATCGTGTAAAGTAACAATCCGTTCGTAATCGAATAAATAACTAAGAGCAGGGATACCACAGCAATACCAGTAGTAGCTTACGACGTTTGTAAAATTGTCTAGCCTTTGTTCCCACCCAATTGCCCGTGCAGCTTTCCATGATATCATAGTGGCCTATACAGCTTCGAGTGCCTATCTGATCTATGTTTGTATCCTCATTGCACAGATATGCTAGGGTATATCACTTACTGCTGTACGCGGTATTATAGGGCACTGAATGATTTTAGTGCCCATTTGCTGTAAGGGAATGCGTTCTGTTCTCTGATATATGGTCTTTACCAATACTCAGTTCCTCCCATGAATCAAAAAATAATCATATCAACATTGTAGTAGTGTAGTACTACTAACAAGCCATTCGCCGGTATATGGTTTTCCAGTTTTCAATTTCCTCCCTTCACAAGGAAACAGATAATCTTATTAGCGTAGATTGGAAGAACAATTTAAGCACATGTAGATTTGGAAATACAAGATTTTGAGACAAAAATATAAGCTTATGGCTAACCTCAAGCAGCAGTCAATGGAATCATAATGAAGAAGGGCAATTGGCTTGCGCCCTCCTGCAGTTCTATGGCCAGCACCACGCTTGACTACTGGAAGCTGCTTCACTCCTCTGGCTTCCATGAGACTTTTTGCAGTGGTCAAATCAGTATCTGGAAAACACGTTAACAATCCACGTTCGTTCCCCCGGTACCGAAATCCTCTAGTAATACATGAAGAAATGGTCCAAGAGTTTTCCTGCAAATATCTTTTGAGTTAACACATTTTCTAATCTAGAATTTACAACAAAAGCACGCCAATTATATATCAAACTTTTGTTTTCCTTTTAACTGTCCTTGAATGGCATGGTTAGCTCATGCTAAGAGAAAATGGCACATGCTAAGCTGTTACTTTTGTAAAAAAAAAAAAGTTTTATTTCAACAGATAGAAAGAAATTATTTCAAACATACATTAGCCTTTGAGTGGTCCCCATCCATGATGCCCTCTCTATGCAGTTCAAATCCTGTGCGCTGAATATCCCCCAATGTAACAACTCCTTCGAGGAAACCTTCAGGGTCCACAACTAGGGCACAATTTTGCTGCTTATCATGCAATAGCTTGAGAACTTCTGTTACTGTGGCAGATGGTAGTACTCTGACATAGATCTTTGACATGGCCTGGTTGACCTGATCGAAAAGGTGGAATTGATATAAGAAACAGCACAATTACAAACGTGCACTTCATTACTACTTTCAAATATCCAATCGAAAAAATGATAATATGATAGCAAGGATGGAAAATGAGTGAAGAACCCAGTATAGAGGTGGACAAACCTTCAAATCATCGAGAAGCATTTCCTCATTGTAGGTTCCACAGTTATGAATATCAGTTTGTAAGATAGTGAGCTCAAGGTCATTTACGCCATCACCTCCCCTTGAGCCACCATTTTTTTCTTCTGATGACATGGAAGAATAACCACGTCTGGTTCTCCTAAAGCTAGACGGCTCACAATCATTTGGTTGGTTTACGACAGAAGGAACCCATATTGCCAATCCAACTGCTCCCTGTTAGATTATAACCCGGACATAAACCAGTATTAGTTTGAACATACTATAGTAGGCGATGAAAATGGCCCATGCATTAACTTCTTAAACATAGTAATAAGACTAAACCGAACTCCTAAGCTGTGTAATAAAATAAACACCTAATTAAACACTTAAGCCATATTTACCATGAGAGGAAGCAAAATCCTATAATCTTTTGTCAGCTCAAAGAGCAGCAAGACTGAAGTCAATGGAACTGAACAAACTGAAGCTAGGGTAGCAGCCATTCCAACCTACAGTTCAGAAAATCAGATAATCAGCACCACTGGACATTATTACTTAATGCAATCTGAAAAATGGATTGCAAAGGAACTTACCAGAGCATAAGCTTGTGGTTGGGCCACAACAGCATTACCAGGTATAGCTGAATTTATCAAATAAGCAGCTGAACCTCCAAAAACAGCTCCAACAGCAGCACCGATCATCAGGCTTGGGGCATATAGCCCTCCCACAAGGCCAGAGCCCTTGCATAGGGCTGTTGCAACTACCTTTGCAGCTGCAAGTTGAGTTAACAACCATATACCAGGAGCAAAAGCACTTTTCCCGGTATGCAGTATTTCTTCAACATTTGTGAAGCCCCAATATAAAATCCCAGGATATTTCAGAGCTATAAGGCCAGCTCCCAGCCCACCCAAAGCAGGGTACATTACAATAGGAAAATCATACTTTTCCTTTATGTGCCCAAATAAGCTTGAAAACCATGTTACCAGTCGGTCAAATACCACACTCACGGCTCCACAGAGCATTCCTAAGATGAGGTACAGAGGTAGCTCTGCAAACAATTGAAGAGATGATGGTAGCATTTAAAATCCACATTTTGTCATACATACCAACAACGCAAATGAATAAAGCTATGCAGTCATTAGAATAGAAGGTGAATATCATAGAATAATATATTTTTGAACGTAATTTGAAAATTTGGAAAAATTTTGCCGTGAATGTTATGGCATTATCTCCCTTTTTTTTTATAAAAGGCCTTTTATTAGGCCCCAACTTCAGCTGAAGCTAGACCAAACAAGTACTGTGATTTCATACAAATCAAAATTTTGACTTCCGTGATCTGACGAAGAAAAAAAATATTTCACTTCTGGCTTCTTATCCTTGTAAACTTCAAAACCAAAATCATGTATTTGGGCTTGATGAATTGATAAAAATTTATGCAGGTTGCAGGATATGCTATAGTAGATGGCTAGTGTACATGGATTTCAACAGCAATTAACAGGCTAAGCTAAACTTAATGACAGAAAGGATCAGAGCAGATACCAGCAGCGGATTTTAGCTCATATGCTGGTACTATAAAAGCTGGTTTTTCTCCAAGCAAAACATTTGATACAGTAGATGATATAACAGATGCCAATATTATCATGGCAGTTGTAAAAGGAGGTGAATTTTCTGCTTTAAGCGGTCTCAATACAGTTTCAATGGCAAAAAAGCATCCAGCAACTGCTGCATTGAAGCCTGAAAAGCCACATGGTAGGAGCAATATGTTAGCAAGATCACACAGCAAACAAGCGTAAAAAAGCTTAAAACTCAAGTAAGATGGCATTGCAAAATCATTAACTACTGTCAACATCTCCAATATCCATAATGAGTAGGATGATATCCACTAATTAACGCAATCATACCTGAAGCAATCCCAGCAGCTGCACCAGCAGCTACAAGGGTGATCCGCCTTTCCCTGCTATTCTCCATCATTTCTGAGCATGCATTTGCACATGATTTGCCAATATTCACACTGGGACCTTCAGGTCCCAATGAACAGCCAGTCCCTAGTGTAACAGCAGCCTGAATGGCCTTTACAGTTGGGAAGATTGCTGAAATGAAGTTGATTCCTAACCCCTGCGTTGGCTTGCAAAGTTTGAGCTGATCAAGTATTTCAAGCAACCCATGCATCATTCCTACAATCACACCTCCAGTCACAGGGACCAGCAGTATTCTGTGCCAAGTATCAGACAGCCTCTGCAGGCGGAGCCATGCCGCGCCTTCGTTGGGAGTTCCTGCCCATGCCCATTCATGGATGACATGAACCTAGCAAAGCCATTATAGAGCTGTATCTAGAATCAGTCATGCAAGATACAGCCAGATATCTTCTCTTATTTAAAATTCAACTGTTTGAATTACAAATAGTTAGCAATATTTTTCCTTCACATTGAAGTGTTTGGGCTACAGATGATTATCATTAGCATAAGGTGGCGAGTTTGGGCATCCATCACTTCAATTTGTAGATCAACTAGCATAATTGGTCATTTAATTCCATGGCAGTTTCTAAATATGGAAGACAAGTAATATCAGTGGTGAGTGTAGGAACCGTTAGTTGGGTACTACTACTACAAGGTACCAACCTGAATAAGTGAAGCATGATGTGAACAAGCTAATTTAAATTGTAGTGCAATCTGCTCGTACCCAATCAGTAAACACTCACCCCGCTGTTAAACGTAGCGACGCAGATGCCGATGGCGAGGCCGAGGAGGCATCCGATGAGCAGCAGCGCCCACTCGGGCGGCGCCCCGTCCCCGAGCTCGTCATCCTCCCCCGCCGCCGCTCGCTCCCTCTGCCGCTGCGACGGCGCCGCCGGTCGTGGCTGTTCGGCCGCCGCAGCGTGATCGACCTGCTGGTACTGGTGCTTCTGGTGGCGGCGCCCAGATCCGCGAAACGAGGTGGCGCAGGAGGCCGCGCACGCCCCCGCTGGCGCGCCTGGGGGACGCGGTGACCGCGGCCTCGTCCGCCTCGACGTCCGCGAGGTGCGGCTTGTGGCCCGCACCGCGCGGCGACG
>BCLH01001358.1:17076-33240 GCA_001602315.1 Zoysia pacifica
GCGCGGGCGAAGCGGCGGCGCTGGCACGGTGGTGCTTTTTTTTATTTTAGAAAACAAGTTTTCATACTAAGTTGAAATAGTAGGGAAAGTGATGTTCCCTATAAAACTACGGGTTCCCTACGCCTTTCTCGATGATATTTTCCCTACGATTCTTCCCCTACAAAAATTTGTAGGGAAATAACATTCTCTACGATTTAAGGACTTTTCCCTACTTTTTTTATGGTAGGGAAAGAATCGCTGTTGTTTCTAGTAGTGGTAATGTCTGAACAATTATTGATGATTACCAAAATATCTTAAATCAGTTCAGATTGGCTGATTGCAAAGGTCATAATGAACCCTCACAGCCAATCTATGTTTTTTTTTATTATGTTGTCAGTTGTCACCCAGACACTCGATCACATCTAACACTGCACTAACTCTGGGAAAAATTCACAGTGCTCTTTTGCCTATATGTTACATATAGTAATATGTTGCACCCACTATTATGGTTGTTATAAAAATATGTGAAGGACCGAAGAAGGCGACCGGGGGGGGGGTGAATGGGAGCCAGGGGGGTGAATGGGAGCCAGTGAAATTCTACTCAAGAACTTGGGCTATGTTCCAAAAACAACCCAACACGCCTCTCAAATAGTCCTAGAAGTGATCCAAAAAGATGAACTCAATTACCGGGACCAAAACCAAGTGAATCCAACTCAAAAAGGAGGTTTCTGTACCCCAAAAGGGCCCTCGGTTACCGGATAGTCAGGTAGTGTATCGGAAGATCCGGCAAAGGGTCTTCGAAAATGTCACGGGATATGCAGGCACTTCACCAGACACTCCAGCATTGCTGCGCGCAACTCAAAGAAAAACACAGAAACCAGATCAAACGACCTCCAAACTTCACAAAATTTGGAGCATAGCTTCCTTAGGACATCACAAAGCTATTCCAAGAAGAATCACTCGAAAAGCTCAAGAAATGAGAGAGTAATCTAGATTTTGGTGCAAGAACTAGATGTTGGGCGAAACCGAGGAAATCGATTGAATCGAAGGTGCTCGTGCCATGGATTCGAATAAGAATGGATATGGAAAGGTTGTAGCACATCCTAGCACCACGAAACCCCAAAAAATCCACCCAAAAACCACCAAATCCGAGATTTCACCGAAAAGCTCCAAAAGACTCAAGAACGGGAGGGGAAAGATGACGACCACGAAAATAATTCAACTTGAACTTGTTCTATTGATCGAAAGGTTCAGGTTACAATCAAAAACTCGGCTAGGAAACCGCCCTCATCCTTCCACTCTTTGGAAGAACAAAGATTGCCTCTCACACAATCTCTCCTCTCCTATAAAACTTGAAGCACACCCTAGCACAGACAAAATGAACTACTCAAATGGCTAGGTGGAGTCCCTCTCCCATCCAACCAGCCACCCCTCTATTTATAGCCCCCTAATGATGTCTAAAACACCCTTACTTCTAAACATGACTTAGGGGCAAAATCGTCCAACTTTTCATCCAATGCCCGGATGCCATCACACCCTCATGACTTTGCTTCGCCGTGAAGAAACCTTCGTGATAGTGCCACGTACACCACCATCCGCCGCCTTCAGTTTTGAGGCCCAAACCAAGAAACCGCCTTGCACGCTTCTCAAAGCATGTCTTTTCGATGTCGACGCGTGTCACCTTGTCTTACGATTCTGACCGTCGGCAAGTCTCTCCCAGTCTCGCTCCTCGGGCCCCCTTGTCACTTGCACCGGCATCCCGCTTGCCTTGACTTGGTCAACCCGCCGTCTTCATCGCTTCCACGGTTTGGAGGCTCAACCACAAAACCATCCGTGCTTCTTGCCTTCTCCACGTGTACGGTGTGGATCACCCTTGAGCTCACCCGGCTTCTTGATTGTCAAGCCCCAAGTCCCCAACTTGTGCCCGATCCTCCTGGCGCTGATCGCCAAGTTGACTCCACCCACCTACACATCATGAGACAAGCAAACACGTTTCCTTCTCCTCCAAGCACAGAAGTAGCTTCACCATTTCACCGTTAGTCAATAATCAACCAAGACTCAAATATGATCCCAAAGAACTTTGCAACTCAAACTAAATTCAAACTCGTCAATGACTTATCAGTCATAATGAACCATGGCACATCTCAACATGGTTCCTCAATATGTAAAACAATAGTTGGCCAGCTAGCAATTTGCATAATTTCATGCTACATCTGTGACCCATGGGCCAAAACTACAACAAAATAGGTTGCTCACAGGATGATTCATTACAGCTGCATCAAATCAATCCATCTTACCAGATTAAATTTTTTGAAATTCCCAGTGCCTCGTTTGCCAATATATTGCAAATAGTAATATGGTGCACCCACTACTATGGTTGTTATATCAATTTGTAATCTGCTGATATTATGTATATATTACCCTGGGAACAAAGTCCCGGGTGATCCCTCTATATATGAGCATTTAGAAAGGATACATAATTAGTGATGTCGGGATCACGTACCCTAGGTACTTGACAGATCGTGCTCGAACGCACGAGGCCCCGAGTCAGGGGTCCGACGACCACGGGTTTCGACCCCCCAACGGCGATCTACGGCGGTCACGCCTTAGCCGCGCGGGCACGCGAGGACCCCGGCCTCCGAAGGCCGACCCCTAGGAGAGCGACCCCTAGGGGGTAGGTATCGCGTTACGGTACATTTACTCTGATGGCCAACTGCCATCCATCCCGACGGGATAGAACGAGATTCACCACGGCGATACTCTGAGAGAAAGCTGCGACGGCTGCTGGACTAGACATGACAACACTGTAGCCGGCACAGTAGCGCCGGACGAGCATTACAGTACCCGCCGCTGTGCACGACGCGACGGGTCACGACCACGCCTGGACAAAGCGAAATGATGGCGACAACGACGGAAGGACTCACCTATCGGCGAGGCGACATGATCGTGTAAGACCCACCACTTGCAACCCCAGGGCCTCCTCCTATATAAAGGGAGGTCCGGAGAGCGATAAAGACACGAGCAACACTACATCGCCACGAAGTAACAACCCACCACAACAACGAAGCAACAGCCACAAACACACGAAAGACGAAACCACGAGCTCCATTAGAGCCCAAGGTCCTTGCATCCTCCCGAGCAAGCACCCTCATTCGCCCGTATTCCGGATCCTCCCGCGAAGAGAGGATACTGCCTTTGTAATATTATCATCGAGATAATCCGCCCCCTGAGCGTAGGGTATTACACCGCTCGAGGTGGTTCGAACCAGGTAAAAAATCTCCTTGAGTCTTCCTTAGACTAGGCCACATCGAACCCGAAGGCACACCTCCTCCACGATCGTATATTTACTGTGCCAGTGGTCAGAACACCGACAAGTGAGGTGCCAGCACCAAGTTATTTTAACATCCTTGGTTCTAAAATTATTGTCCGTATCTACTTTAAATTTAAATTAGCTGACGACAACCATTGTAAAACAGAGGAATTATCTCTTACCGAGGTGCAGCAACTATAAAAATCCATGGAAATCTTCAGACAACTAATACATCAGTTCAGATATACCAATTCAAGAACAGGGGGAACAAGCATCAAAGCGTATTAGATTAATTATGGTTACTACATTCGAGTTTTTGCCATTCTGCTCTACTTATTAACCCAAATTGCCCCATAGCTCAATAATAAACTTTATATTCAGATTTCTGTACAATAATCAAATTTTCTATTCATTTAGTTTCCA
The DNA here is from genome assembly GCA_001602315.1 of Zoysia pacifica. Classification (NCBI taxonomy): domain Eukaryota; kingdom Viridiplantae; phylum Streptophyta; class Magnoliopsida; order Poales; family Poaceae; genus Zoysia; species Zoysia pacifica. Next base: position 20,789 of record BCLH01001358.1, read on the forward strand.
GGGCCTGCCAGGGGGTCATGTCATGATTCTATTCTAGTATTCTAAATTTTTTTCCCACAAGCACTTGTTTTCTGGTATATCATATGCATGCTCGGTATGATTTTATTTTACGTTGAAACTGGTTTCTAATGAGTCTTAATAGCACGGTGAAATATAATGCATCCATGAGGGTTATCAGGATAGTTGATAATATCGAACGGAAAATATTATAAAAAGCTCAATGAATTTCATTAGTCAACGTATTTGTTTTGACACACCTGACCATTCAGAAAAAGACATGTAGCTAGGACAGTGCTAGAACTCAAAGACTGATGGGTGCATGCATCAACAGACTTACATGTAGAGGGGTCTTATACATACAGTGTTTCCTACTAACTACTGCAGCTGAGATGTAGTGAAGTTTTGACGTACATAAATCAGGTGGCTTCTCAGCTGAGTTGTAGTGTTACATGGCATCAGCTGAGGATCGAACGAACCCCGTTAGCGGCATGCTGTATGGCATGTACGTACGGACCAATGCAGAGATTAGCACGTTGCACACTCCTGGTGTTTCCCAATCCAATGTTCTTGTAAGAAAAAACACACACTGTACAAGCGAGAAATCGAGACTATGTTGCCAATATTTGGGAGTTGGATGCTGTTGTATCTGTGTCTAGCGCTTTACATATTTGAAGGATCATGTATCACTTCTCCATGCCAATTTATTGGCTGTACTTTTGTTTCTTTCCTAGTGTGGAATTTATGAAACAGTACTACGGAGGCAAATTTTGCGGGTGCATAACTCATCGCAGATTTCTCTTACAACTTTTCAGAAACACGTTCAGGAAGCCATGTGATGCTACTCGTTCCTGACAAGAGAGGAGCATTATGAAACAAGCCTACTGAAGATGAACTATAATTTGTTCGTTCGGCAGATTTACGGGTGCTGAGTTTTGAATCGTGGTAAACATCACTCAAGGCTTCCTAGTCACACCATAAGATGTGTCCTCTATATTTGTGAATTTTGTGCATGATTGTCAGAAATTTAATAATGCGCATCTAGTAAGTGGGCAAAGATGCAAGTGAAACAACCTTTTGCTGTTTACATTCAACATCTAAAATTCTTTCGACTCTATGAACCAATGCCAGAGTACTTGGCATCATTTTCCAGCCAAAAATTCAACACATTGCCTTCTGTTGATCTCTATTAACCCAATATATTCATTTAAACCTATATAGCCTATGAATATATTTGTAATATATATAATACTTCTCAATAACAAAAAAAATATCTAGCCAAACTGTATAATGCTTCACCTTCTCTTCATCCTGACATAAAAAACTTGAACACCATAAAAATAAAAATATTGATTCAATATAGTAAGCAATATGGGCATAGCAAATATCTTTGTCTTTCTCGAACATGTAGCGAACATGTAGGAGAGTTGTGTAGGTATCATTGGATTAAAAAGAAGAGTTTTGGGATACAAAAGGCCTTGGTAACATACACCCATAGATTATAGTGTGAGATGCACACTGGTGATGGACACCACCAGATAGAACGAGAAAACTGTGACGGGGGGAGGGGTTTGATTGTATCAGTCCTCTTTGGGCTTATTTGAACAAGATTCCCCTAGCCCCAGCAAATGACTAGAGCACCACCTTCTTTTTGGCTGCAGTTTAATCCTTTTTCACTCGTAAGCATCCACACGATCACAGCTCTGACTGCATTCATCAATTGATACCTCACCAACCAAATTAACTCAGGAGCGAGAACCAAAATTGCATCAAAAACACACATGAAACAAGTGGTTCATTGTTTCTGCCTCCTGGTCGCACAAAGGACAGTGATCCACGATGAAACACAACACGCTTCACCAAACGATCTGCACTCTGCAGTCCAATAGCGAGCATCCTTATCTAACCATACAAAAGAGTTTGCATATTCGAGTAGCCCAAGTATGCCATCCGATCACTGCTCTTTGGAATAAGGCAACATATGTCGACTTTGCTGTCAATTTTCCGGAGAAAGATATTATCCACGTCTATATTTTTACTGCGCTGCAACATGACCTCATTTAAAGCATCCCACAAGGAGGGAAATTCTCTTAGGGCTGCAATTGATTGGGCTCCCTTTATAAATATTATCAAGCGATCGGCGGTTGGTCACTGCATCCTTGACAATTCTTTTGTTAATACTCCGAATAACAATCTGGAAGCAAACTCCATTATGCTTTTATCACAAGAAAAGAGAGTTCTTGCCCCATCTCCAGCCCCACTTCTGTACAGACTACCGTAGAAAGTAGAGCATGTGAAGAAGTTAAATAATCTAGAATTCAAAAAATACTTCCTGTCTAAATGATTTCTTAAGCATGATATCTTAAATACTCCCTCCATCCACAAATGATAAGCATATTAGCAAAACAAAAAAAAATACTATGAATGATGGGTGTATTTGCTCTGGCTGGCAGTTCTTCTTGGTAAACAAGAAAAAAAAACTATATTGTGTCATAAAGTAATTGCACTCTAATTGGCTGCGCAACCATGCGCCAGTTTTCCTGCCTCGTGAGTGGAACATCATAGGGCTGCGATTGGGTGGTTCACCACACACCAGTTCTGTATTTAATCTAGCATTAAAAAAAAATACTTTCTATCTAAATGATTTCTTAAGCATGATACCATAAATACTCCCTCCATCCACAAATGATAAGCGTATTAGCAAAATGAAAAAAAAAAATCTATGAATGATGGGTGTATTTGCTCTGGCTGGCAGTTCTTCTCGGTAAACCCCAAGAAAAAAAAAACTATATTGTGTCATAAAGTAATTGCACTCTAATTGGCTGCACAACCATGCGCCAGTTTTCCTGTCTCGTGAGTTGAACATCTTATGGTTGTGATTGGGTGGTTCATCACACATCAGCTCTGTATTTAATGGCTAATGAAGGTTTATTATGTAACGCCAGCTTGATTCTCACTCTTCTTTGTCATAGTGCCTAGTGTATTACGCAGATGAAACCTGGACGGAGGGAGTATATACCAGTTTTAATTTAATGAAGCAATATATTGTTGATGTGCTCCATTTGTTGAATATGTAAAAGTTATTTTACATTGATATTAGATTACTGGACTTGATCAGATTCAGCATCTCCTATATGTTTTCAGATACACACACATACAGAGAGAGAGAGAGAGAGAGAGAGAGAGCCAAATTTCCTCAAACATGAAAGAACCGCATAACTGATTTGGTGCGATGAATTGCAAAATTTTCCAAAGGTCAACTAATAGATGAATAGATGATGATGCTCATCCCTGTGTAGTATACCATCTACTAGTAAATGATGTTCTCTAGATGCAATTTCATCATTGTTTAGAGAGCTTCATGCTCCTAAGTTGCCATAATCCTGATCACAATAGGTATCTTAACCTTTAGTAATTGTTTGGCTCCCAATTATTGGGTTTGCTAACAAGAGATCTTGCTTTCTTTTCTTTCCAATGCCTCCAATCCCCCTAAGTTCAATATCTAATATGCAACTATTCCCAGAATATGTTTCACACCCCATCTTCTATCGTTTCTTTGTTGAACTAATTCATATATATGGTACTAAAAACTAGGGACTACGTAGTTACTCTGGCTTTTGCACTTACCTATATGCTTTTATAGCCCTTGATATGGGTGAAACTTTTATAAATGTTGAAATAGTTACTGTGGCTTTCGCATTAATGCGGTAGCAATAGGTATGCGTGTAGTCGAGGATGCAGGCGTCATCATTTCTGCAACCTAATTTTGTCAGGCTCTCAATCAAAATGAAATTGACTGGCTCAAATTTAAAATCAAACATTGAAACAATTACCATGTGTGCAAATTGGTTATGTCCAGGATCAACTGAATTTTTCCAATGAATATGAGTCTGACAAAGCTTTTGTAACAGTACTAAACTATTATGCATGGTCATGACATTCATTGGATTGAATGTCCTGTTATACAGCTGCAACTTCTACATCATGAGGAGATTCATGCCCCTAAGTTGCCACAATATTGTTTACAGGAGGTGTGCCTAAGAGTGGTAAAAGTGCTCAGCCCACAGACCCTTTCACAATCTAAAACGTTACTTATTATATGTTAGGTCAAGGATGAATAGAATTCTGCACAATCCTAATCTAATTCTGCCATCTCCATAGTTAGTTTGTTTTTTCATAATTACGAAGCCTAGGTGTGTCTAACCCACCTTCATTTATTGGCCCTTACGAAATAGTCACTTTACAATGCTTCATTATCTTTTCGCTCCAATTGCCTCCAATCCCCACAAGTCCAGCAAACTAATATGCAACTTTTTACGGGATGTGTTTCACACCCCATCTTCTTCAACTATGTTTCACACTCAACTTTGTGAAACTATAATTTATATTGGTGCTAAAAACTTGAGATTCTAAATTATTCATACAACTGTCATATGATGCTCTCTTGTCTATGTTTTTATAACCAGTACCAGTGAAACTTTTAGGCACGTTGTAGTTACTCTAACTTTTGAACCAAGGCAGTTGGTGACATATGGTAGTGAATGCACTGTTCTGTTGTAGACTATGTTACCCAAACATTTTTCTGGTCTTCTCTATTAGAATCATCGTAAAACTCTTTTTCTTTCATTAATTAACTTCTATGGATATACTTACGTGAGAGACATATATCCAAGCTATGCTCATTTAAACCAAGCTTTGTTTCAAGAGATAACTGAGAATAAATAACCAACCACACAGGCGAAGCTACCATTGTTCTACTGGGTGCATGTGCGCTCATGGAATAAAAATTTTACTTGTAATTGACCAATCTTTTCCATATTTACACCCTCTGAATTTAATATTATGCACTCTAACGGCTAAATGAGGTATTTTCTCTACAAATAGTGAATTTGTGAACCTCACTGTATTTGCTCTAACTTCTATGACCAACATCCACCGGACACCAGTTCTTACCCACTCTCTTACCCTTTTCTAGGAAAGGAGGAGGTGGGCACATGCAGCTGAGAAAGACTGAACCAACTTCTGATTAATAAAAAAAAATGAACCAATTAACTGTGCTGAAACATGCAAGCCCGGTCCATCCCAAAACTTCAAATTTGATATATTTGTACATTTGACTTGCCATGATGGCATTGGCATGTCTTCAACAAGCTAGCTAGCTAGAAAATTAAGTATATTTTTTCATGATCCAGAAACTGAAGGCCAATGAACTTTACAATCCTTAGATTATTATTCCAGAATCCTGGCTTTCTCATTACCGCAATTTTTTTTTACATTTCAAACAGTGTGATAGATTGAAGTATTTTGAATCAAATACAAAATTACTCGTAGAAATAGTCACCAATGTTGCATATTAATTTGTCATTTCTCAGAGATAGAAATAGTCACCAATGTTGCATATTAATTTGTCATTTCTCAGAGATCAACTGATAGACAATAAAGATCTTCTCTGATTTGCGAACCACCTACTAGTAGATGATGTTCTCCGGATGTAAATCAGACATTATCTAGATGTTTACACGGCTAAGGCGCTGCATCACGCTTGATAATAGGTTTGACTAACCCTCAATGATTTATTAGATCTCTGCAAAATGGGTTTTGTCAAACTCATGGTCTTCTTTTCTTTTCCAGTGCCTCCAATCCCCACAAGTACCATATGGCACTGAAAAGCATATGCCTCCAATCCCTACAAGGTCCAATGCTGCCAAACTAATTCATATGGTACTGAAAACCGAAGACCCCATGCACACTCGTCAGGTTGCTCATGCCTATATGCTTTTATAGTAATAGCCATGTATGTGAACGATACTTTTCTTGCCTACTGCATCATTATGCATCTGAGTTATTATTGTCTTGTAGATGGTCAACCTTTCAACGTAAAAGAAAATACTCCCTTCATCTCAAATAAGTGACTTTTGAATATCACATTTGACCATTCATATTATTAACATATATATAAATATGAAAACAAATAAGCATACTTAAAGTATTTCTAATAATAAAAAAATCAAAATAAAATAAAGACTATTTTTACAAAAATTTTGAATAAAACGAATAGTCAAATATAATTTCTAAAAGGTAAAAAAGTCACTTATTTTGGGATGGAGTGAATATTCCGTAAGGATTTTTTTCCAATGAACTCCACACATGTTACGTTTGTACGAATTACGAATTCTATTCTGAATCATATAAAATAATACGGAAAAATTACAAATAACGAAACTGCAAAAGGAATTGGACATTTGTAAAAAAAGAAGCTGACTAATTCCTTTCGCAGAAGGCCCATGAAAGAAACTAAATGGGCCATTAGTGGCCGCGTTGGCCCACTCCGATGTGGTCTGGACCGTCTGGTCGGCGACGAATCTTAATTTTTCTGGGAGGAAGGAACAAACGTGGGTCGCGTGGTGACTCGTGCAGCGTTTTCCTTCCTCGCTCGCTCGCCGCTCTTCATCCTTCCGCCGAGGAGGAGCGAATCAGGTGCGCTCCTTCAGTCCTCCACTTCCTCTGCGCCGCCTTTTTCCTCTCTGTTCTATTTCCTTCCTTTTTCCTCTCGCCCAACCACTAGAATTTGCGGGACCTTGTAGTGTCGGAACCCGGCGGCGCGGACGGCAAGCTCCTCGCCGGAACGAAAGAGGACGGCACCCGCGTGACTTGGGCGCTCCCTCCCCGTTCGCCGCCCTCTTCGCTTCTCGGTGAGGAACTCTATGCCCCGATCCGCTCCCCTTACGCCTCATCTGTTGTGTATGCTTGAATCTCGATCGCTGCTTTTTGGTGTGTGGATCCTCTAAGGGACGTGTAGTTCTGGAGTCGCTTGGATCCGATCGGATCGGTACGCGTGCTGGCTTTTTCTCGCTAGGTTCGTTCAGGTTCCTTTCATTTCGGGTTTCGGCGGGTTTTAGGTGAATTTTATCTTGTTAGTTACACGTTGTGATGTGTGGTTTGGTCAGATCGCGTGCGGTTCTAGCGCCTCTTTGAGCTGACTGGTTTTTTAGATTTTGCGGCGATGATGTGGTCGCGGCAGTTTTGGGATCTGATTGGGGGCATCGCTGACTAGCTACCGGCTTAGGGTGGGTTTGTTCATCCCAACTGTGCTTGTGTTCCTAGACTCCTAGTAGATCGATTTGTCCTGTTGGATATTATAACGGGTTAGATTAATTTAGATGGGGCACTTGGAAATTAAGGTACTATGAGGCTCTTCTGTCCCTGATGACATGAAAATTAAATTGCGCCTTTAGCTCTCTTGCACTTAAATACTCCCAGTTGGATAGTACTTGTTCCGTTATAGTGCCATAGATTTACATTACCAAGAATTTAGAAAGAGCACCTGTTTTTTGCTGAGGAATACTTTCAAATTATTTGTCTAGTTGTCCATCTTGCCTGCATTATCCTCAGTATTTCATAACCTTATGTTTTATCTTGTGATCTTTGGTCATCCTATGCTTACCTGGAAATACTGCTGAAAGTTCCTTAGTTGTGTAACTTGTGTTTGAACTTTCTATTCCTTTAACCATTAGCAAGATCAGTAATAGCTATGCATAATAATGATAAGAATGTAATTGTGCAATCAGGTTAGAAGCTATTGTTGATTATTCATAGGCTAGAGAGTTTCCAAGATTGGCCATTAATGACACTAAATAGAGGCTTGAAAGTTGCTAATCAAACATGTCAGATTGGCTAGCTCTGGTAGAATAATATTGCTGTGTACAACTAAGTCTATCTATTGATGTGTGTTTTGTGTTTTTAACTCTGTTGACTGTTTTGTCTATGTAGCCTGATTGGGCAGCCAGTTGCCTTTCCATTCTTTTCCAAATGTTCGATTGGTCATGTAGGTGTACTATATGCTGCTTCTTGTTTTGAAGTTATGCTCTGCCATTTTATGGTGTCATTTTGTTGATCCACTTTGTATTTCCAGAAGAAAATGGAAGGTCATATATTATGTTTCATGTATGCTACTTTGTTTATCAATTATTGTGCTCAAATCATTTGATATAGATGTGTATAATTTTAAGTGTCATATGTTCTAGCCTGATAGTTTACTATTGCTGTTCCAGAAGCAGAAAAGTAAATTATTATTGGTCTGATATTTGATTATGTAGGACTAAATTTGGAAGGTTTAGCATATATTTTCTCAGATGTTCTCTCCCAAAAATTTTTTAAAGTCCATTGAATGATGGCCAAATGTTACGTTGGGTTGTATGGGGAATTATTTGTTAGGTGGAATGCTATGTTTCTAAGGTGGTAAGGCGAGACACGGCGAGTCACCCCCTTCCAATCGCCTAGGCGGTGATAAGGCGAGCCGCGGCGAGTCACACCCTTCCAATCGCCTAGGCGGTGATAAGGCGAGGCCAGGCGACGCGATACTAGCCTAAGAAATAGAAAAATAGAGATAAGTATGGGAAAAAAGAAAAGAAAAAGAGAAAGGAGGGGAGGGTGCTTGGCCCAGCCCACCTAGCAGCCCATTGTTGCTTCCCCACATATTCAACCCTAGTGGCCAGCTCGATGGGCACTTGTCTCCAGCCACTCTCGTGCTGCTCTTCCCCTCTCACTCCCACACTGCTGCTCCTCCCCTCTTGCTCCCCCACCGCAGCTCCTCCCTCTCAAAGAAATCACCGCTATGGAGAGCGCACCCAGCAAGGCCAGCAGATCTAGGCTGTCCATCCGCGTCTCCAGCATCTTCAGCTTTTGGGACACCAGTAGCTTGAGGGCCACCGCCAGCAATCTTGCACCATCCAGATCGGCGATCGGGTAAGCTTTTTTGAGCCAGATAGCAGCGTGGAAGCTCTCTCTTTGATTTCCCTCTCCTCCCAATGTCTATCCCTGTGTTTTACTGATTTTTGGTAAGGCGAAGAGGACGCCATAGGTTATCTGAGCGCCTAGACGCCACGGCGACGCCTTAAAAACTATGGTAGAATGTTTATACATCTATTCATTTCGTATTGTATCCTTGCTGATTTATACGTCTCTTCATTTCATAATCTGTGCCTTATTCCAACATTAATGTCCTCTCTAAACTTTAATCTCCTGTCCTGATTTCCTTTAATGTCAACTTTCCTATATAACACTGTAATATAGACTTGATGCCAGTATTGTCATGGTTCATGCCTTTTCTTTCTATTTATGTTTATTTATAGCGTTTCTATTAGGAAACTGAACACCTGAAGATCTATCGCATATTCTGTTTGTGTGCTCAGCTAATCATTCAGGTTCTGTCAAGATGTCGGACGGTCAGGAAACCGATAGGAATATTGAGATTTGGAAGATTAAGAAGCTAATTAAGGCACTGGAATCAGCTAGGGGCAATGGCACAAGCATGATCTCTCTTATTATGCCTCCACGTGATCAGATTGCTCGAGTGGCCAAGATGTTAGGTGATGAATATGGTACTGCTTCAAACATCAAGAGTAGAGTCAATCGCCAATCTGTGTTGGCTGCTATCACCTCAGCTCAGCAGAGGCTCAAGCTTTATAACAAAGTCCCTCCAAATGGATTGGTCCTCTACACTGGGACTATTGTTACTGAAGATGGAAAGGAAAAGAAAGTTACCATCGATTTTGAGCCGTTTAAACCTATAAATGTGTCGCTTTACCTTTGTGACAATAAGTTCCATACTGAGGCTTTAAATGAACTCTTGGAATCTGATGACAAGTTTGGTTTCATTGTAATGGATGGTAATGGTACTCTTTTTGGCACACTAAGTGGCAATACTCGTGATGTGCTTCACAAATTCACTGTTGATCTCCCAAAGAAGCATGGTAGAGGAGGACAGTCTGCTCTGCGTTTTGCTCGTCTTCGGATGGAGAAGCGCCACAATTATGTCCGCAAAACAGCTGAGCTTGCTACTCAATTCTTCATTAATCCAGCTACAAGTCAGCCAAATGTTGCAGGGCTGATTCTTGCTGGTTCTGCTGATTTTAAGACAGAACTGAGCCAATCTGACATGTTTGATCAGCGACTTCAAGTGAAGATACTTAATGTGGTTGATGTTTCTTATGGTGGTGAGAATGGTTTCAACCAAGCTATTGAATTGTCAGCTGAGATCCTTGCAAATGTGAAGTTCATACAGGAGAAGAAGTTGATTGGTAAGTATTTTGAAGAGATCAGTCAAGATACCGGGAAATACGTGTTTGGTGTCGATGACACACTGAAGGCTCTTGAAATGGGTGCTGTGGAGACTTTGATAGTTTGGGAGAATCTTGATATCAACCGATTTGTGCTCAAAAACAGTGTCACTCAAGAAATTGTCATGAAACATCTGAACAAAGAGCAGGAAGCTGACCAGAGTAATTTCCGTGATGCAGCTTCGAATGCTGAGCTGGAAGTTCAGGAAAAGATGTCACTCTTGGAATGGTTTGCTAATGAGTACAAGAAGTTTGGTTGTTCACTAGAGTTTGTCACTAACAAGTCTCAGGAGGGATCACAGTTCTGTAGGGGATTTGGTGGCATTGGTGGCATGTTGCGCTACCAGCTGGATATCCGCTCTTTTGATGAGCTTTCTGATGATGAGGGTTTGTACGAAGACTCTGATTAGCAATCAGCCAACCTCACGCTTGTGCTGGCCCATGGAAGGACGCCACAGCTGCAACAGCTCGGTTTCACAACGTCTACCCAAGAACTCCTGAAAAGCAGCTGTGAGTATAGTTTTTTTTTTTTTAATTTGTGTCACGGTGTGCTACAGTATGTTATTTGAATTTTTTTCTACAACTTTTTTCTTTCAGATCCAGAGACTGATGGGCATGGGCCATCAATTCTCAAGAGCAAGTGATTAGGCAATGCATGACTTGAAGTGTCAAGAAGTTACAATACTTAAATAGCAATTTAATTTCAAATAAAACCATCATGGTAGTGTCAAGAAGCAAGCAGTTAAAAGATTTAAGGCTCGTTATAGCCGCAGATGTTACCTTGTGCTTCTAAACTATGTTATGGTCGTTTCTGTTTGTCGGTCAAAGATTTTGAAGTCGAAGTGTTTGCTTGAATGCTCTCACTGACTCTGATTGCAACCTGCCATTCTTGCAGTTTTTGCAATGAATATATTTTTTGTGCTATTATGTTGGTCGTACTGTGTTGTTTGATCTGCCCTTATTTGCCATTGACCTTTTTTCATTTTGTTTGGTAGCTCTTACTTTTCCTTTTATTTTTTAAATTTTTTTCTTCTCAGTTATCTTAAATTGAATTTTAACTGCATGCCGTGAAACTTTATTTATGTCTATTTGTGGAATCCTTCACTCTGATACTTTTATTTTCTTACGGTGTTTCTTGCTTTGGGCATCATATAAAACCTACTCCCTGTTCTAGTCGCGGGTCTTTAACTTTTAAATTTAATTTTGATTATTTGTTTTATTAAAAAAAATTTCAAATATGTAAAATTTTAAGTTGTGATTCAAATAACTCTAATAATAAATTAAATTATATCAAAATATATAAAATTTATCAAATTTTTTTAATAAGACGAATGTTAAAATTGATTTTAAAAGCCAAACGCCGACATCGGAGGAAGTATAGTTTTGCTGGTCACCGGTACTGGTGTACTGTTCACAGCATCTTTCCATCTTGGCTGTCCATCCTTCCATGTGCATCGATCACGGCCATCCGCGCAAGGCCTTATCCTCACCCCTCGCTCGCCGCTCGTATCCGTGTCCCCAACCCTGCGCCCCCTCGGAAGTGTCGAATCGGGAGAGCAGCTGAAGCGGCGCGAGCAGCTGATTTTGGATGGAAACATACTCTGTCTCAGACTTATCAATCCAATGTATGCATAGCATCTCAATTGCGGAGGGAAACTTGCATCAACTTTACTTTTTTTTTATTACTAGAGCTCTCTGGTGAAGGCGCGCATCCAGTGGCAGAGCCGGCTTTCAAAATCAAGGTGGGTCAAATTTTTTTTTTTACCTGCACAATAAAATAAAAGTGTCAACTTTATAACAAATATTTAAGCTAAATAAAATATCTTATAACATAAGTTTGTAACATAAGTTTAAATCAAATATAATTACCTTACATAGTAAAAAAGAGATAATAAACTATTTCTTGTTTTTATCGGTCATATGCTTTCTAATGAGCAAAAAAATTGATAATATTTTCTTGCTTCACATTAAAAAAAACATCTTGCTCAATAAAAATAGACATACAATCATCTAAAAAATTGTCACTCATTCTGTTTTTCAATCAATTTTTGACAAAATTCATAGCTAAAAAGGCTCTTTCAACATTTGATGTCACCACAGATAGAATAAACACCAATTTGAGAAGCAAGTATACTAAATCATAAACATTATGTCTATTTATTACCACAAGTTTAACTGAGAGCTCAACAAAATTATTTATGCCTTGGAAGCTATCTTGTCTTCTAATATCATCAATATAGTTATCAATTTATATTTCAAGTCTTTATCAAATCTGAGTTTGAAAAATTATTCGGATAAAATTCAGTCGCCTATGTACTTTATAGGCATCAAATGAAG
>BCLH01001358.1:34859-85097 GCA_001602315.1 Zoysia pacifica
GTAACATTGTATTCAGGATATAAAAGCATCAATTCTTACTCCCTGATACTATTTTTTTATCTGTCTTAGTAATCAACTCATTTTCTTCCTACAACTGCTTGATACTCAATTCACCCCTAAATAAGTGCTATTTTTTTTTATTTTTAGACATCATATTTGATCATTGGTCTTATTTAAAAAATTTGCAAAAAATATAAAATAAACAACTCATATTTAAATTGTTTCTAATAACAAAGCCATTCATAACAAAACTAAAATTGCGCAGGCTACATTGAGGACATACGTAGAATTTTTCTTCCTTTTCTTCTTTTTATTGCGTTTTCCTCAAAAAACTATCTTTACTTTCAACAGTGGAGGATAAATGCCCTTTTCAAAATTGTAATGGCATATAACTGATTAATTTATCCTTTTGAAAAATATGAAATATGCTATTGTGGTGATAGACAACTCCCTCTATCACTGACCGTGGTATATCTCAAAACTTGCAAAACTGTAATGGTATAAATCTAACCATCATAAATTTATTACTCGGATTAATCCATGCTTACAGCCCCAACCGTCGACCTGAAATGCAAGCGTCACCAAGTCGTGTTACGTGTTCTGCGGCCCAAATAGTTAGAATAAAGCTCCCTGCGAATCGTCCGCAAGCGGCCTCCTCTGCGAACTAGTACCGGATGGACGACGCGTCGCTATGGAAGGAGATCAAACGGAAGCAGTAATCGGCTTGGCTCCAGGCTGAATGCATGGGCTTATACTCCGAGTCGAAGACGCTGGGAGCTGCGAGCCGCAATGAAGGCTTGCGGGATTCAAGTAGCTGTGATGCGTCAGATGAAAGAAGTGTCCACGCGTCATCCATCGGGTCCAGGTTCGCAACGGGGGCAGTTTACGAACAATCCGCAATGAAAAAGTTTCTTGCGGACCATCCGTAACAGGTTCACAAAACTGGTCAAACCGGACCGAACCGGTTCGGTTTTTGTCGAGACAGTGTACGTCAGATACCTACGAATTAACTCCTACGACGCAGCCCACCTACGATCCGCAATTCAACAGCTCACTAAAGACTTCACAAAGGCGACTCGGTCTCAGCAGTCGAGAAACCTCGTCAAGGTCTAAAGATGAAAGCGTAATCATTCCGACCCCCCAGGGGTCAGGACCCGAGCTATCGGGATCCTAGCGGTCGGGACTCGTTCGCCGACCGCTGAAAAGCAGTCATCACTCCAGCAAACACACTGATTCAGAATCTCTGTGCAGTTACGCAAAGAGGATAAGTATTTCGGAAGATTCTACAACTACCCAGTCGAACGAGAAACAACTCTCCAGACGATAAAGCTGAGTAGTAAAGTAACCCTATTCTCTCTCAGTGAACAAAGATACGAACGGGAGGTGCCAATTGTCTGGCCTAAATGCCAGAGAGCATGACTCTCTGGAGACCATGGCCCTACCTGTTAAAGGGTCATCCGCTTCTGTAGGCGGCAAGATATTTAAACCATGGTCCGGTCACCTCAACTATAGTTCGGTCAAGACAACTCAGATCCGGCCCTATATAAAGGGCACCCGAAGAGAAAAAAAAAACAACAAACGAGATACGCGACAGACACATAGAGCAACAGTGATAATCACCACCTGTAAACCACTCTCATCACGCGAGCTTGGGACTCTCGGATCCGTCCAGAGCTCTTTCGCATTGTACCCTCGTGTTCTTGAAATTCATACGATTGATCTCTCGCTCCTAGACGTAGGGTATTACATCTCGAGGTGGCTCGAACCAGGTTAACTTTTGAGTCTCAGTTGTAGACTAGGCCATTCGATTCTAAAAACGCACGATCCCCCGTCCGATCGTATAAATTTACTGTGCCGGTGTACGAAACACCGACAGTTGGCGCACCAGGAAGGGGCTTTCGGTGCATTTTCATTCGCTCTTTCGATGGCTCTGATTTTCGTTTTAGTCGGAGATTCTTCCACCTCTCGACTGTTCTTCGGGGATTTCGCGGTTGCCATCGCTCGTGATGGTCGATCGTGGAGCATTCCCACTTTTGTTGCTGGTCAGGCTTTCCGCTTCGGTAGCCTGGATTTCGTCGCCCACAACGGTGACGAACTCCACCTTTAGACCTCGCGAAAACGGCATTCACCTTAACGTCGCTCACCTCGACACCACCTTCGTCCTTCGCCTCACAGTGTTTTGGGTCACGATCCTTCCCGTGAGTGCTACATGTTGCCTGCCAAGGTCGCAGAGGACGAAACCCCCGACAAGGCAGCATATGACGATCTTTCTCCACACCTTCACGCTCTTACTGTGGTTGAAGACGCACTCCAGCGCAAACTTGCGACCGGGGGCGACCCGAAGGGTAAGGGCATCACCGTGACGAGTGGTGGTGCCTGAGCTCGAGCCCGCACTGCTTATCAGCAGATCATGGACGGTGGCACGCCTGCCTTTGAGATGCCATAAGAGAATCTGGCGGCGGCGGCTTGTGTCCTTTACGAATCTCCCACACCCGACAACCCCATCCTCAAGGAGACTTACGATCGTCTTCACGTCTACCTTGATGGCACTTTGCAACCACCCGAACTATCTCTTCGTCGAGATTCCGAGACACATAGTTCTTACCGGCCGAGTGCCAACCGTCGAAGCCCTGCTCACGGCCATCGCCGTGGACGGGCCGAGGTGAGAAAGCCCGACCCCGCGACCAGCAACATCCGCCGTCACTTGGGGGAGCATCGTGACGCCCGTCACACCATCGAGGCACGGAGGCAGGCCAGAAGTGACCGCTACACCGACTCTGGCCGTGACTGATCCCTCGAGCGACGTCCTCGACGGCATAGCTACGACGACACCCGGAGCCTCAGCCCCGATGCCATCGGACCCTGAGCGTTCGGGGCCCCAATCCGAAGAGCTGGTTTTCCCGACAAATTCCGCGCTCCAACCAACATCATCCAGTACACTGGCGAAACAAATCCCGCCCACTGGCTTGAGGATTATCGCTACGTGCTGAGCCGATGGCGCGGACGACCTCTTCGCTATCCAGTACCTGCCGCTTTTCCTGTCCGACTCGATCAGAGGTGGCTCGAACATCTTTCGAGGGATAGCATCCACAACTGGGCCGACCTTCATCATGTCTTTGTCGGCAACTTCCAGGGGACCTATACCCGCCCGGGTAACTCCTGAGATCTGAAGAATTGCAAGCAGAAGCCCGACGAGTCCCTTCGAGACTACATTCAGCGATTTTCGCGCAAGCGAAACGAGCTGCCCGACGTCAACGACGCCGATGTCATCAACGCCTTCATCTGGGGCAGGACATCCAAAGCTCTCGTCCACAAGCTGGGGTGTAAAAACCTCCGGACGACACACACCCTACTTGACATCGCCACCGGGGAGGAGGCTGTTCAAGCCAACTTCAACTAGAAACAGACCAAGGACAAGGAGAGGTCCAAGGCCGACCGAAAGAAAGACGATCGTCCCGACCGGCGACCCGACCGCCGAGATGGGAGCGGGTCGAACAACAAGAAACAGAAGAATCGCCGGCAAGTTGAAGAGTTCGTCGGTGTCACCGACCGACCGCCTCAACCTCCCAAGAAGCCGGCCAACCACGACCACCACTTCGAAAAGATGCTCGACAAGACCTGCACCTACCATGCAACTCCTGTGACGCACACTCTACGGGACTGCAACCTCATGAAGGCCTTCTTCAAGGGGTATTTTCGCCCCGACGCTCGTCCTCAGCAGAAGCAGTTCGATCCTTCGGCGAAGGAAGGGGAGGGTATTCTCGACTGCACCTTCCCCGAGCCGGAAGACTGTCTGATGATCATCGGTGGATCGGTGGCCTACGAGTCGCGCCGCCATGAGAAGCAAACGTGGCAGGAGGTCAACGTGACCGCTCCCGCCGTCCCTTCGTATCTTAAGTGCTCGGAGGCTTCGATCACCTTCGATAGGTCCGATCACCTCGACCATGTTCCCCAGCCCGAGCGCTTGCCCTTGGTGCTTGATCCGGTAATCGGCACCACCAGACTGTCCAAGGTCTTCATAGATGGAGGCAGCGCCCTCAACATCCTCTACATCGACACGTTCAAGGCGATGAAGCTCTCGAGGTCCAACCTCCTCCCAAGCAATGTTTCGTTTCATGGCGTCATCCCAGGGGGTAGCGCCGTACCCCTGGTCGGATCACATTGCCGGTCCCCTTCGGCAACCGCAACAACTTTAGAACGGAGAAGCTCACCTTCGAGGTGGTCGATTTCTCCGGTGTATACCATGTCATCCTTGGCCGATTCGCCTACGCCGAGTTCATGGGGATCCCCAACTACGTCTACCTCAAGCTCAAGATGCCGGGGCCCAAAGGTGTCGTCACTGTGGCCTCTCGCTTCAAACACGCTCTCGCATGTGAGAAAGAAAGCTACGAGCTGGCCGTCACCCTCGCGGGACAGGTCCAGCTAGAGGAGATACGCTAGTCCCAGGTGTTCGCTACGAAGCTTGACTCCAAGCCGGCCTCCTACACGTCATTCGAGCCCGCCGACAACTCCAAGGTGATCGCCCTCGACGACTCTGACACCTCCAAGAAAGCTAGAATCGGGACCGCGCTCTCTGATGCATAGGAAAGCGCGCTCATCGACTTCTTCCGTTGGAATTGGGACGTCTTCGCCTGGGCACCATCGGATATGTCAGGCATCCCGAAGAAGGTCGCCGAGCACTCTCTGCACATCGTTCTCGGCTCTCGACCGATGAAGCAACGACTTCGACGCTTCGACGACGAGAAGCGCCGCGCCATCGGCGAACAAATCACCAAGCTGCTCGATGCCAAGTTCGTCAAAGAGATCTACCACCTAGAGTGGTTGGCCAATCCTGTAATGGTTAAAAAGAAAAATGGGAAATGGAGGTTGTGTGTTGATTACACGAGTCTCAACAAAGCATGCCCAAAGGATCCGTTTCTTTTGCCGCGCATAGATTAGATGGTCGATTCCACCGCAGGGTGCGAAACCCTCAGCTTCCTCGATGCGTACTTCGGGTACCATCAAATATCCATGCGAGACTCTGACCAGTCGGCCACATCGTTCATCACACACTTTGGCTCGTTCTGCTATGTCACCATGCCTTTCGGCCTCAAGAACGCCGGTGCCACGTACCAGCGCTGTATGCAGAAATGCTTCCCCAGTCAGCTGGGACGGAACCTGAAGGTCTACATCGATGACATCGTCATCAAGACTCGGCAGGTGGCCGACCACATCAAAGACCTGGAAGAAACCTTCGTCAACCTCCGGCGGTTCCGCATCAGGCTCAATCTCGAGAAGTGCGTTTTTGGCATCCCCACCGGCAAGCTCCTCGGATTCGTCATCTCCGAGCATGGCATCGAAGCCAATCCTGAGAAGATCGTCACCATCCGCAACCTTGGGCCCATCAACAACATCAAAGGTGTCCAGAAGCTCACTGGGTGCCTGGCGGTTCTAATCCGCTTCATCTCCAGACTGGGTGAGAAGGCTATGCCTTTTTACCGACTCCTCCGTAAGTCCGACCGCTTCTTCTGGACCCCCGAAGCCCAGGAGGCCTTCGAACAATTGAAGACCATGCTGTCTTTCCCGCCAGTCCTAACTTCACCAACCCCCGGTGAGCCGTTACTACTCTACATCTTCGCCACCGCCAAGGTCGTCAGCACGGTGCTGGTCGTTGAGCGGTCGGAGGAGGGTCGGGCCTTGAAG
Source organism: Zoysia pacifica (assembly GCA_001602315.1). Classification (NCBI taxonomy): domain Eukaryota; kingdom Viridiplantae; phylum Streptophyta; class Magnoliopsida; order Poales; family Poaceae; genus Zoysia; species Zoysia pacifica. The sequence continues at coordinate 40,542 of BCLH01001358.1, forward strand.
GTCCAGCAACCCGTCTACTTCATCAGTGTAGTACTCGCCGACGCTAAGACCCGATATACCCAATTGGAGAAGCTGCTTTATGCAATCCTCATCACAAACCGTAAGCTTCGCCACTACTTCGACAGCCACTCTATTCGAGTGGTAACAAGTTTCCCCCTTAGGGAAATCATCAACGAGAAGGACGTGATTGGGCGCATTGCCACATGGGCAATAGAGCTCATGGGCCACGACATCACCTATGTACCTCGGCAAGCCATCAAGTCCCAAACCCTCACCGACTTCATCGCTGAGTGGACCGAGGCGCAAGAGCCATCAGACTTCATCGACCCGAAGCACTGGACCATGTTCTTCGATGGGTCATGTCAACTCAAGGGCTCGAGGGTTGGCGTCATTCTCATCTCCCCCAAAGGAGATAAGTTCCGGTACGTTTTGCAGATTCACTTCTCAACCTCCAACAACGCCGCAGAATACGAGGCTCTACTGCACGGCCTTCGCATGGCCATCACGCTCGGAGTTCGACGGCTTTACGTCAAAGGTGATTCTGAACTTGTTGTCAACCAAGTCATGAAGGTGTCAAGCTGCTGAGATTCTAAGATGGAGGCTTATTGCCAAGAAGTTCGTAAGCTTGAAGACAAGTTCGACGGGCTCAAGCTTCATCACGTCCCACGCCGCGACAATGAAGCAGCCGACACTCTCGCTCGGATGGCCTCAGGATGAGATCTGGTTCCCGACGATATCTTCCTCGAGGTCCTCACCAAGCCGACAATCAAGCTCAAAGACGACGTCGCCGACCCCCACGCTGAGGCGGTGATCGGGGAGCAAGACCCAACCTCCGGGTCCGAAACCCTGGCCATCATCCCTGATTGGTCCCAGGACATTTATGCGTATCTCCAGGACGGCACCTTGCCGTCCGACACCAATGAGGCCCGACGAATCGTGCGTCGGGTGAAAGCCTACACTCTCGTCGGCGACGAGCTCTACAAGCGCAGTCCCAGTGGCGTCATCCAACATTGCGTCCCTCAGGCGGAGGGTCTACGTCTTCTCGACGACATTCACTCGAGGACTTGCGGGCATCATGCTGCCTTCAGGACTCTAGTCGGCAAAGTTTTTCGTCAAGGCTTTTACTGGCCTACAGCAATCTCGGATGCTGAAAAGCTTGTACGCTCCTGCAGGGGCTGCCAGTTCTACGTCCGTCAGACGCATGTACCGGCCTAGGAGCTTCAGACGATCCCGATCACCTGGCCGTTTGCGGTCTGGGGGCTTGACGTTCTCAGGCCTTTTCGCAAAGCGTTCGAGGGCTTTACCCACCTCTTCGTCGCGGTTGACAAGTTCACCACGTGGATCGAAGCGAAGCCGACCCCCTGCATCAGTTCGGGTCGGGCCGTCGAGTTTATCCGCGACATCATTTTTCGATTTGGGGTCCCAAACTCCATCATCACCGACAAAGAGACTCAATTCACCGAAAGCGTTTTCCGGGGGTTCTGCGAGGAGCACCATATCAGGCTCGACTTCGCCTCTGTCGCCCACCCAAAGACCAATGGGCAAGCGGAACGAGCCAATGGCATGGTACTCCAGGGACTGAAGCCTCGGATCTACGACTGCGTCGAGCAGTCCGCCGGGCGGTGGGCCCAACAGCTCTCGTCCGGGTTGTGGGGCCTGTGAACTACCCCCAACAGAACCACAGGATTTACTCCTTTCTTCATGGTATTCGGAGCCGAAGCCGTTCTGCCGACCGACCTCGACTACGACTCCCCAAGGGTTAGAGCCTATGATGAGCAGAGGTCGGAAGGGGTGCGACAAGACGCCCTAGACCAGCTGGACGAGGCGTGTGACGTGGTCATACTTCGGTCGGCCAAGTACCAGCAAAGCCTTCGATGACTACACGCTCGGCGCATCAAGGGTCGGACCCTTAGAGTTGGCGACCTTGTGCTCAAAAGAGTGCAAGACAAGCGAGATCACCACAAATTATCCCCTCCATGGGAAGGCCCGTACGTGATCAAGCGAGTTTTAAAGCCTGGCACATACAAGCTGACGACACAGGACGGCATTGAGCTTGTTCACCCCTGGAATATCAAAAATTTGCGTCGTTTTTACGCATAATAAAGTTGTTTGATCTCTATGCATCTTGTTCATATCTCATCTACTAACTATGTCTTTGGCAGAGAAGCGCAGTCTGCTCGACTACACTCCTCTGTCCGGGGGCTATCATCAGAGTCCCACCCGAGGATCGGAACGACCGATCAAGGATCCAAAGGCACTGTGACTCGTTAACATTAAACTAAGGCTCGACGCCTACCTCGTTTCTCGGGGGTCAACCCCCTGGCTCGTGACTCGCTACACAAGTGACTCGGCCTAACTCTTGCGGACTATGAGCATTCTCATTCAAAGCAATCCTCGCGGCTAACGGTCCGACCCGACGTCGGTGACGCTCTAAGGTCCGAGTCCGACACTCGATCCTATGGGCTATACCCGACCTAGTCGCCTGACCAACGCCTAATAGAACGCAAAGAACAATGCGAAACGCTTAATGTTAGAAGGAGCTAGAAATATAAAACTTCACAAAACAAGTTTACAGGTACCACTACAAGCTACAAGACAGAACATCTAAAGGGGAGGCAGACGACCGAAGCGCTCCTTCATCAAGGTCGGCCGGAGAAAGCAGCTGATGATCTCCTGTGCTTGGGGCTTGGAGTCCTCAAAAAGCTTCGCTGATGCTTCGTTCGACGTCCCCAAGGCGAAACCCTCGGCAATGCGCCCGACATCGGCGTCGGGATAATGGGACCGAAGGTGCGCCAACGTCAACGATGCTCCGTCCTGCAAGGCGATGAGCAACTTGGTGCAGATCAGCCCCGGCAGCATCTCCAGCACTCAGGACGCCCGGTCCGCCGACGTGCTTAGGTCCTGAGTGTCGTCGAACACCTGGTGCACCAGCGCCCGAACCGACCACAGCAGCCTCCGGAGCTCCACAGACACGCCTGCATCTCAAAAATTTTAGGGTCCAATCTCCCTAATAAATTAACAAGCCCACTTGTTACTTACTCTCATAATTTTTATGCGCAGCCTCAGTGGCTGACCGCTCGTTGGCTAGATCCTGTTGAAGCTGAGCAGTCGGCGCTTCTAGCGAAGCAGACAGCTTCTGCACCCTCGTCAGTTCCGCCATGTACTTCCTCACCTCAGCCTCTAAAACACCGAGGCGAGCCTCCGAAGTGTCACGGTTTTCCAGAGCAAGGCGACACAGCTCCTCCAACCGCTCCAACGCGTCGTCGGCCGCCTCCTTGGCCTCCTCGGCCAAGCGTGTCCGGTCCTTCAGCTCTCGGATCTCCCGGGCGCTACGGCTGGCCCCCTTCTGGAGTTCTGCGCAGTCTAATGCGTCAGCAAGAAACAACCGGATGACCATTCTTGTTAGCCAGTAAACTATAAAACTACTTACTTACGCAGGTCTGGCATAACATCCCGACCTCCTCACCGAGGCTCCTCCTCTCAATCTGTAGCCGAGTGATCTCCATTTGGAGCTCCTGGCTACCTCTTTCAAAGCCCTCGGCGCGTCTTTCAGCATTCCCAAGGGCGACGAGTCGGTCGGCGGCCAATCTTCTAGCCTCATCTCGTTTGTCGCGGGCCCGAGCAAGCTTGCGGCGCAACGCCTCGACCTCCGACCGGCCGAGACCTTGCGGAGCTGGCGGAGCACCCTCTCAAGAGTCCCCTGCGAAGACCCGCCAATCAGGTTCATGTAAAATTCCGAAAATTTGAGATATTAAAACTTACCTGGCAGAGCGCTCCATATGGATCGGCCATGGTCTCCTGAAACTCCTCCAAGCACTCCTTGGCGCTTTGCATGTGAGTGAGCACTGAGAAGACCCATTCGCCCCCCAAGCACACCTGGTCGTACAGAAACCTCCAAGAGTCCCAGGCGGCCTCATTAGAGGTTGGAGGACCAGGTGCCGGATGGCGTCTTGGCGAAGTGGACGGAGAAGGATCCGGCCTCCGCCTCAAGCTTCGGGGTTGCCCCAGATCCACCCGCTGCGCAGAAGCCTGCGCCGCCACCACCAACGCCGCTGAAGTGGCTCTGGTGGTCGGTGGCCGCACAGGCACTGCTGGCGCCGAAGGCTTCCAAGGAGCCAACGGCGCGGTCTCTTCCCTCGTCCCCGCATCAGGGGACGGCCCGGCCTACCTCTCCGTCGTATCCTCCATGACTTCCACGGCCCCGGCGACAGGAGTCAGGGGCTGTGGAGTATCAACCCCAGCCCCAACGGCCGCGGTTTGTTCCTCACCTCTCTCGGCTTCCTCGCTCGGGAGTCCATCCCGTCCACCCCCGACCTCGGTGCTTGGGGGCTGCGTCCTCTCTCCCCCCCCCCCCCCCGCTCCTTTGCGGTCTCGGTCGCGGATGCCACGCAAGGAGGGGACGGACAGCAGGTGACCCTTCCTCAACCGCGCCCCCCCCCCCCCGCCGCGAGGGCCTTCGGCGCGGCAAGAGAAGAAGGGGCTCTGCAAAACACGACCAAAATCTTGGTCACTCCACGACATACGGTAAAATATCTGATTAAATTAAAATACAGAAACTCATCGGCGCGACACTCGTATGGAGAAGGGCAGGCTTCCGCCTGGCGAAGTTCGCCCGACTCCGGCGGCCGGACCGGTCGGGGTCGGGGGAAGGACAGAGGGACCAGATTCCTCTGTCCTTGGCTGTTTTGCAGGCGGCCCCTCGGCGCTCTCCGCTTCCCTTGCCCGCTGACGACAAAGACGCTCCGTGAGCGGCACGTCGTCCGACGAGTCGGAGTCTGACGGAGCGGCAGCTAAGGTCGCCCTTGCCGAGCTCGAGGCCGGGACTTTCTCCGACACCGCTGCAGCAAGGGAACGTTGGGCCGGAGGAGGTGACCAATCACCTCCAGTCGACGGCGACGACCAGGACTCCGAAGACGAGACCTTCGGAGCGGTCGGCGCGTCAACCGGAGCGGTCGACGTCCCGACCGACGCCTCCAGAGTGGACCTAGCCACGGCCTGGGGAGTCGGCGTCGCGGCAGGAGTTGCAGATGCCGGCCCCGTCGAAGACCCGGCAACAGCAATGTCGAGGCCGACTCCTGGATCTGAAGATCTAACGCCCGGCATCGCCAGGATGCCGACCTCTTCAGCCGGCACCACCACGGGCGCTGGAGGAACGCCCTCCTGCAAAACATAGATAAGCGCTCCAATTTCGTCAATATACTGTTCACTAATAAATGCAAGCAAAATGGCTTACCATTCGACCCTCCTGATGCTCGGCGTCCAGAGGGGCCAGTCCCTCGCTCGCATCAGCGAGGGCGTCACCCTTCAGTAGGCGTGAGAGGCGTTGCCTCACGCCATCCTCCGACAGCTCTGACTGCAGGATCTCCCGCATCGTGTCGAACCACCCGGTGTAGTCGCACATAAGCTGGGCGCAGAGGCGGAGCGGTTGGGTGCGGCGCCGGACAAAGTTGTCCACCAGGCGTGCCCCAGTCAAGCCCGCGTCGTCCAGCTCGGCCATCCGGACGAGCAGATCTTGGATGTCGGCCTCCTGCACGTCACTGAGTCTGGCATTCCACGAGTCCAAGACCGCCGGCGGTTCAATATCGAACACCGGCAGGTCGGGGGCGGTATTCTCGATATAGAACCACCCTTCGAGCCATCCCTTCAAAGAGTCCTTCAACGGTATGTTGAAGTACTCCTGACGGTTGTTCCGGAGACAAATCCCCGCGCCACCGACAGCGCGGACAACGATTCCTTCTGAGGCTGCACTCAGAAGAGGTATCTCCACATGTCGAAGTGGGGATCAATCCCCAAGTAGGCCTCGCACAGTGTGACGAAGGCCGAGATCTGCAGGATGTCGTTGAGATTGAGATGATGAAGACGCACGCCGTAGTACTCCAGCAAACTGCGGAAGAAGTTCGACGACGGCAACATCAACCCGCGCTCGTGGAACTCGACGAAGTTGATGATCTCGTTGGCACGGGGCGATGGAACGCCCTCGCGGTACGCCGAAAACCATCGGCCCGTGTCCCTTGGAGAGAGCACTCCAAGCCCCACCGAGGCGGTGAGGATGCTCTCTGAGACGGTGGACGCTTTCCACTGGGTGGCCATGAAGGCGAAGGCGGAGACAAAGACGAAGAGGAAGATGAAGAGCAAGCGCAAGGAAGACGAAGGAGCTCTACGAGAGAATTCAAAATCAAGATGACGAAGACCGGAGGAAAAACCACCTCTTTTATAGACGCCGGCGTGTCCGTTTGACGCACCACGATCGTGGACGCCCCTAACCGACATATCGACCCGCACTCACTGACGAGTGGGCTCGGGAGTGTTCTCGGTGGGCGCTCGAACTAAGTTCACCAAAGAGCCTCATCACCCGGTCGCCGACAGGAGGGCCCACGAGCCGCCCTCAAAATTTGAACCTACGGGAAGAAGGCAGTACGGCATTAACGTGTAGTTAATGTCTGAAAACTGCACTTCTGATGGGACGTGCGCAGTGCGAACCGTCGCATTTTACTGACCGTGCGATGGGCAAATCCAACCGTCCAGAGCCACCGACGGTTACAATTCCAAGATGCCACATCTGCCGTCCACTTGGAGAAAATGGAGCCGTTGGATCGTTGGCACCGTTACCGACGATCCATCACTAACCCCGTGAACCGATTCATGGGTCAAGACAAATGAGAGGTCGGGCGGACCCCCGACCGGTCCGACAGTTGTCAGGAACGCTGATCATGAAAAGACTGGTCAGACCAATCCATCCTAGGCATTATGCTGATCATGAGTAGGAACCGATCAGACCGGTCCTATCTAGGCATTCTTCCTAGTATCATGCTAATGACGAAAATTAGCTTCCGACCGACCTCAGCGATCGGGAATCGCCCCTGTGGGATCAACCATCAGCGAGTGATGGTCGGCACGACGCTTCAGCCCACGACGAACCCTTCGGGTCGCTCGGGGACTTGGGGGCTACGCCTATGGGATCAACCTTCAGCGAGTGATGGTCGGCACGACGCTTCGGGCCACGACCGACCCTTCGGGTCGCTCGGGGGCTACGCCCTACTGGCATGCTCGCGCGCCTCCATAGGATCAGAGCAGGATTCGCAGACGAACAGTCCAACGCCGTCTCAACAGAGGTCGCAAACGGCGCAAGGCTCAGGGGCTACTGTCGGTATAGTGTAGCCCAAGTACCTACGGATCAACTCCTATGACGCGGCCCACCTACGGTCCGCAATTCAGCGGCCCACCAAGGACTTCACAAAGGCAGCCCGACCTCAGCAATCGGGAAGCCTCGTCAAGGTCCAAAGACGGGGGCGTAATCGTTCCGACCCCAGGGGTTGGGACCCGAGCTATCGGGATCCAAGCGGTCAGGACTCGCCTGCCGACCACTGGGAAGCAGTCATCACTCCAGCAAACACGCTGATTCAGAATCCCTGGCGATGTGCAGTTACGCAAAGAGGATAAGCATTCCGGAAGATTCCGCAACTACCCGGTCGAACGAGAAACAACCCTCCAAGCGATAAAGCTGAGCAGTAAAGCAACCCTGTTCCCTTAGTGAACAAGGGTACGAGTGGGAGGCGCCGATCGTCGGGCCCGAACGCCAGAGAGCATGACTCTCTGGAGACTGTGGCCCCATCTGTCAAGGGGTCATCCGCTTCCGTAGGCGGCAAGATGCTTAAACCATGGTCTTATCACTGCAACCATTGTTCGGTCAATACAACCCAGGTCCGGCCCTATATAAAGGGCACACGGGGAGAAACAAAAAAACAACAAACGAGATACGTGACAGACACATAGAGCAACAGTGATAATCATCACCTGTAAACCACCCCCATCACGCGAGCTTGGGGCTCTCGGATCCGTTCGGAGCCTTTCGCATTGTACCCTCGTGTTCTTGAAATTCATACGATCGATCTCTCGCCCTTTGACGTAGGGTATTACGCCTCGAGGCGGCCCGAATCAGGTTAACCTTTGAGTCTCACTTGTAAACTAGGCCATTCGATTCTGAAAATGCACGATCCCCCGTCCGATTGTATAAATTTACTGTGTCGGTGTACGAATCACCGACAGTTTTCAAATTCAATTTTTTTTTGAATTTGGAAAATTTGACGGATTTTGAAATAAAAAATATGTAAAAAAATAGATGAAAAATAGAACACTACTGTAGAATCCGTCTTTGAAAAATAGTTGATTTACGTGTAAAAAAAATCACTGAATTTTGAATGGAAAATAAAAAAACTAACCTTATCACCAGCCCGGCCGACCAAAACACCCGTGACTCTTCTCTGGCCTTCCTCCTTCTCTGTCCGCGACGTCCTCTGACGATAGGGCGTCATCCGCCGTCGCGCTGAGCAAAACCAGCTGAGAGGAGCGGCTAGCCGGCCGGCTTCAGCGACTAGCCGAGCTCCCTCGGTTTCCCCTTTGCCCGAGCGGCTAGCCGAGCGGTTTGGGCAGCTTACCGCTTGGTTTCCCTGGCTAGCCGGCCCGGCTGCACGGAAGCCGCGCTAGGGGCCGAATCTAGCGGCTAACTGGCCAGATCCAGCGGCTAACCGACCAAATCCAGCGGCTAACCAGCCGGTTATTGCTGCTAGCCGGATGGCTAAGCCGGTAAGCCTTCCAGTGCGAGGTGATTTTGAGGTCTCTGAGGTGATCTGCTTTTTTTATTATTTAAATAACATTTTCTGCCTTTCAGTGTAGTTTTAGAATGTAGTTAGTTCATTTATTGTTCTATATATGCAGGAATGGCGAATCAACCGGATTTGGTTTGGGAACACGGGGAGAACATGTACCTGAGTTCTGTTGCAAGTATTGCAAGAGCGTGAAGAGAGGGGGTGGTGCCACGAGATTCAAGCAACATTTGGCGCATCGAAGCAGCAATGTGGTGGGTTGTGCTCACCTTCCTGTCGAGGTGCGGGACTATTTTCGTCGAGGGCTTGATAGAACCGCTGAGCGGAGGAAGGACCGAGCTAGACAGGTCCTGAGACAGCAGGATGTTGCAAGTGAGGGCAATGTCAATAATGAGGATGATGAGGACCTGCAGGCTGCCATGCGGCTATATAGAGAGGAGGAGGAATTTCGGCAGCAACAGCGTATGTATGGTGGTCAGTTCGAGCAATGTGTTAGTGGTTCGTTGGGTGCAGGTGCTTCCTCGGGGTGCAAGTGGTTCCTTAGGTGTAGGTGGTTTCTCTCAAGGTGCAGGTGATTTCTCTCAATGGGCAGGTGCTTCCTCTCAAGGTGGTGGTGGTGCATTATTTGGCATTATGAGAAGGTCAATGTCACAGAAGTCAAGTTCCAGGGAATGGGTTCAAACCAGGATATATACTAGTCCATGAACGGCAAAGAGCAAGCTAGCAAAGTCAGCAATTGGAAAGGCGTGGTCTAAATTCTTTCACACAGAAGCCATCGTTGGTAGAAAGATGGATAATCCATACTTCATTAGCGCAATCAAAGAGACACAGAGATAGGGTACGCTACTTTTATTTCCTTCATTATGTTGACAGTACATGGTGTATATTTTGGTCACGATTCATTATGTTTGTAGGTGAGAGTGTTCTAAGCCCAACTGGCAGAGAAATTGATGAAACATACCTTGATCAAAACGAAGAAGATATTCAGAAGAAATTTGAGCAATTCAAGCTAGAGTGACCGACGCATGGTGTAACTATCATGTGCGACTCTTGGACTAGACCTACAGGGATGAGCTTGATAAATTTTATGATCTACTGTAACGGTGTCATGTTTTTCCACAAATCTTCTGATATTACAGGAAACAGACAGTCAGTAGAGTTCATATTCAAGGTATGTTCATATGTTACTTTCATTGATCATTCAATGTATTTGCACCACTGTCATATTCATTTGTAGGAAATAAACAAAGTGTGCATTGATATTGGTCCAGAGCATATTGTTCACATTATTACGAATAATGGTTCGAACTATAAGAAAGCATGCAAGTACCTAAGAAACAAGTACAATCATATTGTCTGGCAACCGTGTGTGACACATACAACCAACTTGATGCTAAAGACCATTGGTGAGTTTTCAGATCATAAAGCTGTAATACAATCTGCTCGCAGAGTTTCTCGTTAGTTGTACAATCATAATTAGCTGCACTCCATGATGACGAATGCTATTGATGGTGAGTTGGTGAGATAGAATACAACTCGTTTTAGCATCAACTATATGTTTCTTAAGAGTATACATCGTTGGAAGGACAAGTTCATGGCATGGATAGGTTCTCAAAGTTTCTTAGAAAGTCGATGGTGTAACATTGATGAGGGAATATTTACACACTCATGTCTAGTTAGCATGTCATGGTGGGACACACTGAAGTATGTGGTTGATGTCGTGCAACTATTATATGCATTCCTTCGATTTTCTGATCAAGATAAGACCCCAAACTTAAATGAAGTTCTTATGAGGTATCATCTGTTAAAGAATGAGTATAAAGCTCTTTTTCACAATGATGATGGAGAGTACGAGAGGTACATGGAGGTTATTAATCGTCGGATGCATGATATTTGTAATGACACATTTGTGAATGCAGGTAAAATGTGTTTGCAAACATAACTACTAATGCATTTTATTAAGGATTATTACTTATCTAATTATTGCTATATGTGCAGCTGGAGCATTGAACCCAAGGGCACACTATTCATATGGGTTCAGTGCAAATACGTTGCATGATTTTCGAGACGCATTTTTGCGTATAGCACCTATCGATATGTGTGTTCAGGTACTGCAGGAGGCGGAAATTTGGAGAAGAAAATAAGGTGCATTCGCAACTGGGTTGGCCAGCAGGATGGCAGTGGATACGAAAACTTCACCTGCTCAATGGTGACACATGTTTGGTGGTGACACACCAAATCTTTAGAAGCTTGCTTTGCGCCTAGTGTCGCAGTGTGCTTCATCTAGCGGATGCAAGCGTAATAGAAGTACATTCACATTGGTCCGCACAAAGGTGCGCAACAGACTTTCTCATGCCAAATTGTATAAGTTGGTGTATGTCAACTACAATCTCAGAATACGGATGCGGGATGTTGGATTCACATATAAACCACCAGAAGCTGATCGCTTTGATCGTCTCATGTAGCTATCCATGTATGATTGTTCTAATTTAATGAGAGATTGGATGTAACATAGAAGATCAAATACTGATCCTCTTCTTGATGAAGAGGACACAGAGAGTGACACTTCTCTGCCATCCCGTCTAGTGACCACTGATTAAGCTAGTAGACAGTTGCTATAGTTGTCTCGTACTGCAACGATGTGTTAATAGACATAACAAAATATGAGTGACACTCACATAGGAAAGAGAAACCACCAGCGTCAAAGAAAAAAGACGGGTGCTAAAAAGAAAACGAACACGAGCAAAGGCAAAGGTAAAGATAAAGAAAAAGAGAAAGGTACGAAAGTGGCCACCGACGACTCCACAAATTTTGAAGACGCCAGACGAAGCCCACCTTACCAGGAGGCTAATGACAGCAGCTCTCGAACAGATTTTGGAGACGCACCAGACGATGCGGACGTGGTTCCTGACTCCCAGTCACCATTAACTACGTATCATTTCACAGTCAACCATATCTTCGCATCATATGAGCAATTTTAACTCTTTTCTCTTACAATTAACTTTTTTCCAGGTGAGACAGACTTCACCCATGCTACACAAGATCAAGACTATGACGCTCCACAGTCACAGAGGACCACAATAGAGGGTAGGCAGCATCAATATGGTGCTTATTACTCGAGGACAGACAGTGATATCTCTTACAACTAAAGTCTTGAGTACTAAAATTATCCTTTGGGTGATCATAGCTCACAACCAACTACCACATGGGTGTACCAATGGTAAAATTCTGAATTTTATCACATGTTGCGATCACAATGGGAGACAACTTTCGCTTGGACGGGTCAAATTTGGAATGAATTCAAAGCGGAGTTGCTCGCCACTAGAGGAATTCAAATAATGTCAAATGATAAGTGCGACAAGGCTTATTTTGATTGGAATACAATTCCAATGTAAAATGTCAACTTCGTATATGAACTTTGTGTCCGAACTTTATATATGACTTTATGTATGAAATATAGATTGCATTGGTATGGATATATTGTCAAATTGTGTGTTTATTATTCATTACTAAAATATATATTGTGTAAATGTATTGCAAAAATTCAGGAAAAGTCATGCCAAAATTTTCTGGATTTTTTTTCTTATTTTACAACATTTTTTTGGTTTTTTATTTTGTCGACCGGTTTTCTTCTAAACCGGCCGGTTTTCTTCTAAACCGGCCGGTTTTCAGCCAAACCGACCGGTTTACCGCTGCAACGGTTTGTCCAAAAACCGACCGGCTAGCCGCCCAAACCGGCTGGTTTACCGGTTTGCAAACTGGTAGCCGACGAATTTTCAAAATTTGAATTTTGACGGGTTTTCGAATCGGTTTTTCTGGTTTTCTCGAAAACCAGAATATCGCCCTAGACTGGTTTTTCTGCATCAAACAGTTTTCTGAACATTGATCCGTAAACGGCCTCCTCAAGGAACCAGTACCAAATGAACAATGCGTGGCCATGAAAAGAGATCCAACCGAAGCAGTAATTGGCTTGGCTTCACGCTGAATGCAAAGGCTCATACTCTGAGTCGAAGTCGCTGAGAGCTGCGAGCTGCAATGGAGGCATGCGGGATTAAAAATCCCGCTAGAAAATCTGCATGGCAATTGCCGTATTTTTTTAATATGTTTTTGTTATGCACCTCTAGTTGAAGCAATATATTTTAAATTTATTATTTAACAAATAAAAGTATAGTTGCGTTGATATAAATGATAAAGTTCCATAAACATATACTTCGGTCTCAAAAATAAGTTGTCGACGTGATCTTCAAAGCATAAGTGTGACCTTTGTTATCTATAAAATATTTAATAAAAAGTAGCATTGGTAGACTTTTAAAAAAGTATATTTAAGACAAATTATTTCTAATTTTGTAACTTAATAAATTTAAAATTATTTCTAATTTATATTGGCAATGTTTGATTAAAACATTGTGTCCAAAGCTACGTTTTTTTAAATCAGAGTTGTAAGAAAAAAAATATTGAATCTTAGTTCTCATAATAATCAAAGAGCATTTTTAGAAGATAAAACAATTTAATTTAAGTTATTTAAATATACATTTTCATAACATATAATTGTCTTTAATTGTAGCGTATACTTGCAAGACATATAAATAAAATAAATTTATAAAAACTTCTCTTATATCTTTTGAAATAGTTCTATTGAATCTACAGCACAGTAATTAAAGAGTATTTTTAGAAGATAAAACAATTTAAGGTATCTAAATATATATTATCATATCATATAAAGATCTTTAATTGAAGCATATACTTGTAAGATATAGAAGCTCAATAAATTTATAAGAACTTCTCTTATATCGGCACGGTTGTTATGTCTGCTTTCGCCGAGTAGAAGCACACTTCTACTTTGACTAGAGAAAGATTTTTTTTCTCTTTTTTAATATCTATTTTTTTCTCTTTTTTAATATCTACCGTTATATTTTAATCTGACGGTTAATATTTTTAGGGTGACGTAGTGCAACGAGCTATAAGAGAATGCTTGCGCTTTAATATATTGTAATGACAAGGCCGTTTATGTCTGCTCTCGTCGAGTATAAGTACGCTATCGGGAAAAAGATTTGTTTCTCCTTTTTAATATCTATTTTTCTCTTTTTTAATATCCACTGTTAAATTTTAATTTGATGATTAATATTTTTTAAAATGATATGACGTATTCTGTTAGATTTTAATTTGATAGTTAATATTTTTTAGAGTGACGTGAACTAACGAGGATCAGCAGAACACATGACGTTTAATATATAAAGATGTGATGCGTTAGATGGAAGAAGTATCCACGCGTCATCCATCGGGTCCAAGTTTGCAAAGGAGGCGGTTTACGGATGATCCGCAATGAAATTTTTTTTTTTTTCCAAATAGTTGCGCATCTTCCTTCTTTCCCCAATTCCCATCCAGCTCCAGCGGACACATCTCGCCGCCGCCTCCTGCTGCGGCGAGCTCCGTTCTCCTGCTTCCGCCTGGAGGTGTCGTCGGGATCCTTCTTCCTTCAGACCGTCGCCACACTGCTGGATTGAGGTGGACCTCCATCGGCGCCCCCACAATTTCTATTACATAAAAAATCCCCCCCGCATTTCCACCCCCGCCCTGGTCATGGCGTCCGCGTCCAGCGCCGGCGCCGACATCTTCCCGTGGGACGCCCTTCCGCTGCACCTCCAGGAACGCATCCTCGCCCTCCTCCTGATCACCGAGCTGCTCCCCGTCGCCGCCGCCTCCCGCGCGCTCCGCCGCCTTATCCAGTCCCCGTCGTTCCTCGCCCTCCTCTCCCCGCACCGCCTGGACGCCTTCATCCTCATCTCCCCGCACCTCGCAGTCCACCCGCTCACCCGCCGCGTCATCCCCACGCCCCCGCTCGCCTACGCGAGCACTCCCCGTTTCCCTCCCCTCGTCGCATCCGGCTCTCCCTCCGCCCTCATCACACCTGCAATGCTCCAACACCTCCCGCCGCTCCCCGACCGCTCGTACCTACTCTCTGTCGTCGTCGAGCCGCGCGCCTCCCCCTCCTTCACGGCGTATACCTTCGTCGCCGTCACAACCGGCGTGGCTGGCCGCTCATACACCCTCAGCACTGCTGATCCCTCTCCGCAGTGGGCGTCTCGGGGTGATCTCCCGCTATCCTTTGTTGTTCTTGGTAGTGCCACGGTCTCACGTGAACCTGGCCAGCTCTTCGTGCTCGGCCGTTGCTCGGACGCGCTTCTGACGTTCGACCTTGCAACCGGGAAGTGGGAGGTGGTGCCGATTATGATGCCACATGGCCTCACTGCGGTCCATCTGTTTGTGTTCGATGGACGGCTGTTCTTGGTGGGTGGGGTGGAGAGGTTTGGCGAGATAGAACGGGTGGTGGTATGGCAGATGGATGGCAGCAACGAGGATTTGGTTTGGAAGGAGATTAGTGTGATGCCCGTTGAGGTGTTTGATGAATTGGTGGCTGGTCAGCAAGGCACTTTCTGGCTTTTTCAGGCCTCGAACAGAATGGGGATTGTTTGCTTGTACAATGCCGCTGACGGGAGGCTAGTCATGTTCGATGCAGCCAATGGCCTGTGGGCACGGCTGCCAAGAGTGTCTGGTTTGGATGTAGAGGAGAGCCGCCGTTGGTTTGGGCATGTCTTGGAGGCAGGGCCTGAGCTCTTGCTGGGACAAGGCTTCCATTGAAGATGAGATTGTTATCTTTAACTTCTTCAGTCAAAGGATGACAGACACTGTGATTGTTCCCCTTGACTCTTGATGGTAGTGTCTATGCACAAAAAGGAACAACTAGGTTGTCAACGGTAATGGAAAGGGGCAATGCCATTTGAATAACTAGGTTACCTCACTCTACTTATGATAAGAGTATATAGTCCTCCATATGACTTGTATTTGTTGTTTAAAATATGTGCTACGAAAGTTTATCTGGTTGTGTGGACATTGTTGCTATTCAGTACAAAGCTTTGGGATGAGGCTTTGCATCTAGTTTGCTCCGTTGTGCACATAAGTTCTGTTATCAACTGATTGTGAAATGACATGGAACTCCAAACAACCATATGCTGAATTATAAACTCTTGGCAGCCAATAAGTTAGCTTCTCATTGTCGTGGCTAGGTGAACTATTGTGGCCAAGGCACTAGGCAGAGACCGTCCACTTGCATTGCACATTTTGAAACATTGGCCCTAGCAATTGAATATTACAACTTAGCATTGCTCAAAATGATTCTGTATTTTATCTTATATATGTAGAACTACATGATTATTTAATCAACTAAATCATCTAAAAGCTCTTTCTTGGATTTTCCTTGTTTGACTATTAAAGGACCATTGTTTGAAAACAGAGTAAGGATCATTGTTTGAAAAACAGAGAACAGACCAAGGACCCCTAAATTCCTTTCTGTTAAAGGACCTGATGTTGGTCACTCCAGATTAATCTCTTAGCTCTCACTAATTATGAGTATCTTTGTTCAACATGTGCAGGGACTCTACCCCGTGCAGGGACACGAGGGGCATGGGTTTCAGAGACCTGCTCTCTCGACGCCGATGACACGTCGGTGACGGGTGAGAAAGACAGAGCAACTCAGCACTCAAGGGAGAGGAGAATGAGAGAATGGTTGTGTGTATTTTGGACGACGTCTCGCCCTTCTACAAGAGCTCTCACGTATATAGTAAGCAAGCTGCTATGTATAACACACGTATATATGGTAACTAGCCTATCATTTATATGAATACAGAAACTAGCCTACCATTTATACGAATATGGTAATCAGTCTGTCATCACAAGAATAATTGCTTACCAAAATTGATAAGCGCAATATTCTCATTCCATATGTGAGTGGGCCTTTGAGATTTAAGAAAAGTTATTTGGAAAACTTTCAAATCTTCTGAGAATCCCCCATCAGATCTTAGATACACGCTTCAAATTCTCTCCGTACTAAAGTACTGTTAATATACTAGTTTTTTATTGAAGACCAATTAAGTTTGAACATCCATTTAGAACCCTAAGTTACACTCATCCACAATTGCGCAATGGACTAAGCCTTGAATTGACAGTTTGGTGTGAACAAGTTTCACCTGATGCCTTATTAGTACTTGGCTACCAAGTGTTAACCATGCGGGTAGAGCTTATAAGTGATACTACTGTTTCATTTCATGAGTCTCTTAAAAAATACCTAATTTTTATAAACTGTGACTAGCAGTTAGACTCACATAGGTATGTTCTTACAAGAATATTCTATAGGACAGTATCTTGCTATAAAAGCTTCAGAACACATTAGGACAATAGTCCGCCTGCCTTACAAAAATGAGAGTACTACATCTCCAACAGAGTAGGTTAGTAATAGGTTGTATTATCAATTACAATGCGCGATAATCCCTTAGTAAAGGGATCTGTCAGGTTCTTAGCTGTTACTTCGGAGCTTCTCAATTTCCTCACAGACTTCAATCTGCGCTTCACATGTTTATTGGACTTCATATTATTCTGACTATTGCTCATCTTCGTAATAATTGTTTGGTTATCACAGTTCATGAGAATAGCTGGGATTGGTTTTTCAACCACAGGTAAGTGCATCAACAATTCTCTCAACCACTCAGCCTTGGTGCAAGTTGTGTCCAGAGTCGTAAGCTATGCCTCCATGGTGGATTTAGTAAGAATTGTTTGTTTACAAGATCGTCATGAGACAGCACCGCCACTTAAGGTGAAAACATATCCACTTGTGGCCTTTAGTTCATCGATGTGTGTAATCTAATTTGAATTAATACATCCTTCGATTACACTAGGATACCCTAAATAGTGACTTTCATAACTCATTATACCTTTTAGATAACACAACAGTCGATCAATACCACGTCAATGATCATCTCCTGGATTAGATGTAAATCTACTCAATTTCCTCACAGCAAACAAGATGTTAGGGCGAGTTGCGCTAGCTTAGATACATCAGTGACCCAATGATTTGAGAATATCTCAATTGATTTTTTCTTAGTCCTCGGTTTTTTGGAAGTGTTAGACTAGGATCACAAGGAGTTGGAGAAGCTTTGCTGTCTATATAGCCAAAATGGTCCAATACCTTTTTCACATAATGGGATAAGAATAATTTTACATCATTTATCTCATTGAGACTTGTCCCAAAAATAAGTATGTCATCGACATACAAACACAAGATTAGTCCTTTACCCCCACCATGGCGATAATATACACATGTATCGGCTTCATTCACTGTGAACCCAGCAGAGGTTAAAGTTTTGTCAAACTTCTCATACCGTTGCTTGGGTGCTTGCTTTAAGCTGTACAAAGATTTAAGTAACCTACACACCTTGTCTTCTTATCCTGGTACTATAAATCTATCAGGCTGATCCATATAGATTTTCTCATCTAGCTCTCCATTCAGAAAAGTTGTCTTCACTTTCATCTGATGAACGAGTATGAGACAGCCAAGGATAATAGTATTCGGATGGTAGTCATCCTAGCAACAGGTGAGTAAGTATAAAAGAAATCTTCACCTTCTTTTTGAGTATATCCTTTAGCTCCAAGGCTTGCCTTGTATTTTTCAATAGTGTCATCAGGTCTTAGCTTCTTTTTAAACACCAACTTGAATCCTACTGGTTTACAACTAAGTGGTCGATCTGTTACTTCTCACGTCCCATTGGTAATGATAGAGTTCATCTCACTACGGACTGCATCTTTTTAGTATTCTGCATTAAGCGATGCATATGCCTCTGAGATGGCTGTGGGAGTATCGGCCACAAGGTACACAACGAAGTCATCACCAAAGAATTTTGCAATTCTCTGTCTCTTGCTCCTTCGAAGAGCTTCTTCACTGTCATCTTTCTTATTTTCATGCGGGTGCTCAAATGGCTCAATCACAGGTATGGCTTCCGGAGTCAAATCAAACGATGAACTAGATAGAGAATATGTATCTTTTAATGAAAAATATTTTCAAAGAAAGTAACATCACAAGACTAAAAAAGTGAATCAACTAAAACATCAGGTAGTGTGCATATCCTAATAAAATGCAATCAACTGTTGGTCTGAGCTTGCACTTTTTATTTATTGGTATGCTAACCAAGGCCAAAGAGCCCCAAGTGCGTAAGTAATGAAGTGAAGTTTTCCTTCCCTTTCATCCTTCATATGGAGTAACTTCACTGTTTTCAGTAGGAATTCTATTCAGAACGTGACAAGCTGTCAAAATAGCATGCCCCCACCATGCCTTAGACATACTGGACGTTCCTTGTCGGGATCACGTACCCCGGGTACCTGACAGTCCGTGCTCGTACGCATAAAGCCTCGAATTAGGGGTCGAGCGACAGCGAGCTCCGACCCCCAAAGCGACGATCTACGTAAAGCCTCGAATTAGGGGTCGGGCGACAGCAAGCTCCGACCCCCAAAGCGACGATCTACGACAGTCAAGTCTTAGCCGCGCTAAGACGTGCTGAGACTTCGACACCCGAGAGCCGACCCCTCGGGGAGCGACCCCTGGGGGGTAGGTGCCGCGTTATGGCACATTTACTCCGGTGGCCAACCGCCATCCGTGCTGATGGGACGGGACGAGATTCACCACGGCGACACTCCAGCAGAAAGCTGCAATGGCTGCTGAACAAGACCAGGTGGCACTGTGGCGGACACAACAGTGGCGGACAGGCGCTACAGTGCCCTCCGCTGCGTGCGACGCGACGGGTCACGACCGCGCATGGGCAAAGCGAATGATGGCAATGACAGCGGAAGGGTCCACATGTCGGCGAGGCGACAGGATCACGTAGGACTGACCATCTGTAACCCCGGACTCTCCTATATAAAGGGAAGCCCGGGGAGCGATAGAAAAGGAGAACAACGACACAAGATAGCAAATTCAGGAGATTACAAAACCAACGAACTCCACTAGAGCCCAGGGTTCTCGCATCCCTTCGGGTGAGCACCCCCACTCATTCACGTTCCAATCACCCACCACCCGTTTCGGATCCTCTCACCAAGAGAGAATCCAGCCTTTGTAATATTATCATCGAGATAATCCGCTCCCTGGACGTAGGGTATTACACCGCTCGAGGTGGCCCGAACTAGGTAAAAAAACCCCTTTTAGTCTTCCTTAGACTAGGCTACATCGAATACGAAGGCACACCGCCCCCGCGATCGTATATTTGTACTGTGCCGGTGGTCAGAACGCCGACAAATGGCGCGCCAGGAAGGGGGCTGTTTCTCTCCTGGTGTGCTCTCGCTTCGGTTTTTCGATGGCTTCTTACTTTGCTGTCGTGGGAGACACTTCGATCTCCCATCTTCGCTTCGGGGGCTTCACGGCCGCTGTCTCCGAAGATGGCCGGTCGTGGTAAGTCCCCACCTCCGCCTCTAGGCAGGCTTTTCGCTTCGGAAGCCTGAACTTCGTCGCGAACGAAGGTGACGAGCTGCGCCTTCAGGCTCTGTGCAAGAGGCGCCCTATTCGGCGCCACCGGAGCCGCCTCACTCTAGGACACGACCCGTTACGGGAGTGCCTCACTCTCCACGCCCCTAAGGGCGCGGAACCGGTGACTCCTGGCAACACGCCAGGCGCCAACCCGTCCTCACGCCTCGCGGTGGACACCGTCGGTCAGGTTTGGCCGCCCCCGGGACGAACCAGCAGCCTCGAGCCTAGGGGCAAGGCTACAGCCAGGCCGAGCGACGTGGCACGAGCCCGGGGACGGTCCACCTACCAGCAGCTCGCAGCTGGAGGACCGCCGACCTTCGACACCCAGCTCGAAAACCTCGCGGTAGCAGCATGCGTCCTCGACGAGACTGCTGCTCTCGATGACCCAGCGCGGAGGGAAGTGTACGACCGCGTGCGCTTCTACCTCGGCAGCGCGCTTCAACAACCAGAAGCGTCCCTTCGACCCCAGCAGTCGGAGATGAGAAGCAACCGTTGGTCCCAGGATCGCGGAGCTTGGGGCGCGACAGCCGAGTCGAGGAACGAAACCCTCGACACCACGCAGGGTCGGTCCTCCCGCGGCTCGGCCCCGACTGCGACGCCCGTGGCACCATCGATGCTAGACGGCAGGCAAGGAGTGAGCTCCGCGTCGAGTCTCGGTGGAGACGCTCCCACAACCGCTACTACCGGCGCGGCTCCCTCGACTCCAGGAGCCCGAGCCCTGATGGGGTCGGACCGAAGGAGGATCACTCGTTCGACACGCGAAATTCTCGCAGAGATTTCGCGCCTCGAACACCATCGGCCGCTACAACGGGGAGACGAACCCCATCCACTGGCTCGAGGACTACCGCCTCGCCTGCAGGACCGGATGAGCGGAGGACCTGTTCGCCATCCAGTACTTGCCGCTCTTCCTCACCGATTCGGCCCGAGGGTGGCTCGAACACCTCCCTCAGGGCTGCATCTAAGACTGGAGCGACCTGCGCCGAATCTTCGTCAGCAACTTTCAAGGGACTTACACGCGCCCAGGTAACTTCTGTGACTAAAAAATTGTAAGTAGGAACCCAGCGAGTTGCTCCGAGACTACATCCAGCGCTTTTCGCGAAAGCGCAACGAGCTCTCCAACGTCAGCGACGTCGACGTCATCTACGCCTTCACCTGCTGCACGACGTCGAAGACGCTCGTCCACAAGTTGGGCTGGAGGAATCCTCGGACGGCCCGAGACCTCCTTGACATCGCCACAACCTTCGTCACCGAAGAAGAGGCCGTGCAGGCCAACTTCGACAGAGGCCGGGCGAAGGATGAAAAGTCGGAGACTGACCGTCAGGGAGACCGCCCCTCTGACTGACCAGCTGACCACCGCGGCGAGCGGGGTGGCGGCAGCTCGAGCCGCAAGAAGGGCAAGGGACGACGCCACGATGATGACTTCGTGGCCGCCGCCGACCGGTCAGCCTGACCTCTGACCAAGACGCCGGCCAACCACGACGGCCACTTCGAGAAGATGCTCGACCGGCCCTGCCCCAACCACTCCGAGCCGGTCAAGCACACCCTTTGAAATTGCCACCTAGCAAGAAGGTTCTTCAGGAGCGGACTACAGCCCGACTCCTCGGCGGCCAAGACCGACCCCCAAACTAAGGGGCCGAGGAAGACGTCGGCGCAGCCTTCTCCGAACCGGAGGACTGCCTCATGATCTTTGGCGGCCCCGCAGCCTACCGCGAGTCCCGCGGCCGCCAAAAGAGGACTTGGCGCGAAGTCAACGCTACCGACCCTGCGGTCCCCCGCTACCTCAAGTGGTCTAAAGCTCCGATCACCTTCGATCGGGCTGATCACCTGGCTCACATCCTACAGCTCGGGCGCCTCTCGCTAGTGCACGACCCCATCGTCGGCTCCGTGTGCCTATCGAAGGTGTTCATGGACGGAGAAAGCACCCTCAACATCCTCTACGCCGACGCTTTCCAGGTGATGAAGCTGACGGAGGCCGACCTTCGCCTGACCCACGCTTCGTTTCATGGAATCGTCCTCGGGGGCTACGCAACACCCCTCGGACAGATCACGCTCCTTGTCACGTTCGATGATCCGAGCAATTTTCGCACCGAGTCACTCACCTTCGAGGTAGTCGACTTCACTTGCGTCTACCACGCCATTTTGGGCCGGCTATGCTACGTGAAGTTCATGGCCATCCCCAACTACGTCTATCTGAAGCTAAAGATGCTCGGACCGAAGGGCATCATCACGTTCTCGTCGCGCTTCCAACACACTTTGGCGTGTGAGCAGGAAATCTTCGAGCTGGCCGCAGCCAAATCAGGCCTGGCCTAGCTGGATGAGATCTGCAAAGCAAAGGGGTCGGACCCAACCCTCGACTCTAGGGCCGCGTCGTCGACATCCTTCAAACCCGCCGACAACTCCAAGGAGGTGGCACTCGACCCCACCGACCCCTCACAGAAGGCCAAGGTCGGGACAGCGCTCTCCAGCGAATAGGAAAGCGTGCTCGTCGACTTCTTTACCAGGAATCGGAACGTCTTCGCCTGGGCACCATCGGACATGCCCGGCATCCCGAGAGAAGTTGCCGAGCACTCCCTCGATATCATCGCGGGCTCTCGGCCCGTCAAGTAACGACTCCGGCGTTTCGACGACGAGAAGCGCCGAGCCATTAGGGAAGAATTGACGAACTTCTTAGATACTAAGTTTATTCAAGAGGTCTACCACCCCGAGTGGTTAGCCAACCCTGTAATAATGAAAAAGAAGACCAGGCAATTGAGGATGTGCGTTGACTACACAAGTCTCAACAAGGCCTACCCAAAGGACTCCTTCCCTCTCCCGCGCATTGATCAAGTGGTGGACTCGACCGTCGGGTGCGAAACCCTGAGCTTTCTCGACGCATAATCTGGGTATTACCAGATTTCTATGCGCGAGTCCGATCGGTCGGTCACGTCCTTTATCACGCCCTTCGGATCCTTCTGCTACGTCATGATGCCATTCGGGCTCAAGAACGCTGGTGCCACGTACCAGCGCTGCATTCAGAAGTGCTTTCACGACCAGCTGGGTCGAAACTTGGAGGTCTATGTCGACGACATCGTCATCAAGACTCGATAGGCGTCCGACCTCGTCCAAGACCTAGAGGAGACATTCGCGAACCTCCGGCGCTATCGGATTAAGCTGAACCCCAAAAAAAGTGTTTTCGGGGTACCCTCGGGCAAGCTTCTCGGCTTCGTCATCTCCGAGCGAGCGATCGAAGCAAACCCCGAGAAGATCTTCGCGATCCTCAACCTCGAGCCCATCAGCAACGTCAAGGGTGTCCAAAGGTTGACCGGATGCCTGGCGGTCCTCAGCCCCTTTATCTCAAGACTCGGCGAAAAAGCGATGCCCTTCTATCGGCTGCTACGAAAGGCAAAGCGGTTCACCTGGACCACCGAGGCCCAGGAAGCTTTCGATCGGCTTAAGACTTTGCTCTCATCACCGCTGATCTTTGTATCTCCGAACCCAGGAGAGACCCTTCTCCTCTACATCGCGGCGACCTCGAAAGTCGTCAGCACTGTCCTCGTCGTCGAGCGAAGCGAGAAGAGCTAGTCCCTGTCTGTTCTGCGATCTGTCTACTTCGTCAGCGAGGTGTTGGCCGACGCCAAGACTCGGTACACCCAGGTGGAGAAGCTGATCTACGCCCTTCTCATTACGAGCCGCAAGCTACGACACTACTTCACGAGCCACTCCGTCCGCGTTGTCACCGGTTTTCCACTCGGGAAAATCGTCGGTGGCAAGTACACGGTCAGGCGCATAGCCGTGTGGGCCATGGAACTCGTGGGGCTCGACGTCGCCTTCGTCCCTCGGCAGGCCATCAAGTCTCAGATCCTGGTCGACTTTATCGCCGAGTGGACCGAGGCACAGGAACCACCGGCCTCCGACAGCGTCGAGTACTGGACGATGTACTTCGACGGGTCCAGCATGCTCAAGGGCGCGGGGGCTGGGGTCGTCCTGATCTCCTCGAAGGGAGACAGGTTTCGCTACGTGCTGCAATTGCAATTCTGCGCCTCCAACAATGCGGTCGAGTACGAGGCGCTCCTCCACGGCCTGTGAATGGCCATCACCCTCGGCGTTCAGCGCCTCTACGTCAAGGGCGATTCTGAGCTAATCGTCAGTCAAGTCATGAAGACTTCCAGCTACCGAGACCCAAAGATGGAGGCTTACTGTCAGGAGGTCCGCAAGCTCGAAGACAAGTTCGATAGACTCGAACTCTATCATGTTCTACGACGAGATGACAAAGCCGCCGACGCCCGCGCCAAGATGGGCTCGGAGCGTGGGCCGATCCCCGACGGTGTTTTCCTTGAAGCCCTCACTAAGCCCTCCATCAGGGTCACTGAGAGACCGCTCGCCGAGGGTGCAGGCAACGAGCCGACCCCAGGACCAGGGGCGGAGGTCATGGCACTCGCCCCTGACTGGTCTCATGACATCTTCGCCTACCTTCAGGACGGCACTCTCCCGGCCGACGCCAACGGAGCCAAAAAGGTCATGCGACAAGCCAAGACCTACGTCCTCTCGGACGGCGAGCTCTACAAGCGAAGCACGAGTGGTATACTGCAGCGCTGCATCCCTCAGGAGGAGGGAATGCACCTACTCGACGACATCCACTCGGGCATCTGCGGTCACCACGCCGGACCCAGAACTCTCGTCGGCAAAGCCTTCTGTCAAGGCTTCTACTGGCCGACGGCTATGGTTGACGCTAAGAAACTTGTTTGGGCCTGTCAAGGCTGTCAATTTTACGCTCGGCAGACGCACCTGCCGGCCTAAGAGCTCCAGACGATTCCGATCGCTTGGCCCTTCGCTGTTTGGGGACTTGACATCCTCGGACCGTTCAAGAGAGCACCCGGCGGCTTCACCCATCTCTTCGTCGCCGTCGACAAGTTCACTAAGTGGATTGAGGCCGAACCGGTGCCCAACATCACTTCAACCCGAGCGGTCGGGTTCGTCCGTAACATCACTTGTCGGTTTGGGGTTCCGAATACCATAATCACCGATAACTCCGCGCAGTTCACCGGCCGGCAATTCCGAGAATTTTGCGACGAGTATCACATTCGTCTGGACTTCGCCTCCATAGCGCACCCAAGGACGAATAGGCAGGTCGAACGGACCAACGGGATGATATTCCAAGGGCTGAAGCCAAGGATTTACGATTCTGTCAGGCAGGCAGCCGGACGATGGGTGAGCGAACTCCCGTCAGAACTTTGGGGTCTGTGAACGACCTCCAAACGAACCACCGGGTTCACATCGTTCTTCATGACGTTCGGAGCAGAAGCGATGCTGCTGACCGACCTCGACTACGACTCTCCGAGAGTCCGAGCCTACGACGAGGAAAGATCGTAGGTCGCGCTGCACGACAGCCTCGACCAACTGCAAGAAGCGCGCAAAGTCACTCTCCTGCGCTCTGTCAAGTACCAGCAGAGTGTACGACGACTGCACGCTCAGCGCGTCAGAGGTCAGGCGCTGAACGTAGGAGACTTAGTGCTGAGAAGGGTGCAAACAAAAGCCGACCAGCACAAGCTGTCGCCTCACTGGGAGGGACGCTTTGTAATTAAGCGTGTCCTGAGGCCCGGTGCTTACAAACTAGCAACCAAAGATGGTCGGGAACTTGTGAACGCATGGAACATTGAGAGCCTTCGATGGTTATACATTTAAATAAAAACAGCTAAGTTCTCGCAACTTTACTCTCGATTCATCATTTTGGGCTGCCAGCCGTGGCCGTCTCGGCCACACCCCACACCCGGGGGCTACTTACCTCCACCCTCTCGAGCGTCGTAACGTTCGACCTCGATTATCGTTCATTGTTTATCGATTTTTTGCGTCAGGGCGCCGCTCCCCGTTAACCCTTTATGTTTTTTTTGCCTTTTTTGTTTCCTCGGGGTCGGACCCTCGACCCGCGCCGAGCTTGCGGATGACCCCCAAACACAACAAACTTCGCGTGTGTTTTTTCGTTCGAAGCCTCCCCGTGGCTATACTATCTATAAATCGGGAGTCGGTGACGCTCTACGACGGTATCGGGCCCGACACCCAACCCTACGACTATACTCGACCCATTCGTTTGATTGACGCCGAAGGGGGCGCGAAAAACAGTCGCAGCATGTGAAGGGGGGTCGAAAACTCATTTTCAGACTCGTAAAAGTTTTTCAAACAATATTCTTTATTACGATAGCACTTCTTACAAATTCAGACCTATACATAGGGGAACGGGCCGAATCATTCGGGCAGGAAGTCTTTCGTCTTGAAGTCGGCGATGGCCTTCGCTCTCGGCTCCTGCGTCTGCACCGAGATCGGGTCCAGCTGCTCGTCCGTGTAGCCCGACGCGAAGCCCTCGATGACCCTGCTGAAGTCTACATCCGGATAATGGGAGCGGACCAGGGCTAAGGCTGTCGAGGATCCGTCCTTCAGCGCCCTCATCATGACATCGGAGACGACCTCCGGGAGCTGCTGCAAAGCGTGCGCGACGACCCTCGTCGGGACGGAGTCCGGCACGCCGGAGTACAACTTCCTGATGAGGTTCAGACCCGCTGACCTCAGGGTCTGAACCTCGCCCGCCAATCCTGCACTCCAAATCGTCAGTAAAGCAAACAGGAGACAGAACAAAGTCAAGAAGGGGTCTGCCCTTACCGTCTCGCTCTTTTTCAGTGGCCTGTCCCGTTCAGTCGAGGCTCTTTTGGAGCCGCTCGTTCCGAATCTGGGCCGTCGAGAGCTCCTCCTGGACCCAGACGGCCTCCTCGCACGTCTGCCCGAGCACCGCCGCCGCCTGCTCGACCTCGGACTGCAACACGACCCGCTCCGACTTCAGGAGATCGATCTGCTCGAAGGCACGGTCGCGCTCCTCCTTCGTCATACGGAGCGTCTGCTCCAAGGTCAAGCGGGCCTCCTCGGCGTGTTAGTGGAGGAGCCTGAGGCGCCGCATCTCGGTGTCGTGCTCCGCGGCTTGACGACGAAGCCCTGCAACAGCACGAGTTAGAACCTGACCCCAGGTTCAGACGAGTACGATACAACTTACCGACGACCGTGTGGTTGGCCTGCTCGAGGGCCGCCACGGTCCGGGTGGCCCGAGCCTCGGATGTCGCCGCCTCGACGCGTGCCTTGTTCACCTCTTCGAAGGCGACGCAATCCGACTCCTGTGCAGCAAGGAGCTGCGACTTCAAGTTGGCTACGGTCTCCCTCGACTCGACCTGCACTTTCGCCAGCTCCTCCTTTAGGGCGTCGACCTCGGCTTGAGCGGCGAACCCGCGTGGGGGTCGACCCAAAACCGCATACAAATTGTCCTGCGGGAAGTTATCAGCTCAAAATTCACAGGAGTCAGAAGCGAAGGACCGGACTTAAGCTTACCCGACATTCGACGAAGTGAGCCTCGTCGTAGATGGCGTCGACCTCCTCGGCGACCCCCGACAGCAGACGGAGGCCGGCGACCAGCCGCATGTTGAGGGCTCGGGCACCTCCCGCCCGATCCATCAGATAACCGAAGCCATCGATCGCCTCTTCGAGTGGGAGGGGCCCTCTTTCGGGAACTATCCAAGCGGAGGGCGACGCCAGCTCCTGCACCCTAGCGGCAGCCTCGGCATCGTCGCCCGGGTCCACAGAACCCGACGTCCCGACGACCTCCGGCAGTTTGCCTCGGGCCGTCTCGCTCAAGACGCGCCCAACGGTGGGCGCGGCCGAAGGCGGCGAAACCTCCGCACCCTCAAAAGGCGCCGCTGTCGTTGGTTGTGCCGACAGCTCTGCCTCCTCCGCTTCTTCAACGTCGGGCGAGGGGGACGAATCCGCCTTTTCAGCCGCCTTCGGGGCTAGAAGTGCGACGTCCTCGGCGGCCTCCACGCCCGAGGGCTCTGGGCTCCCGAGGCTCGCCACCTCGCCCCGACCTTCGTCGCTGGCCTCGATGCCCGACCCGCCGGTCCTATTGACAAAACGATTAGTCGCTGGACTCGGCGAGCGTCGTCGGACCCCTATTCACAAAACGATTAGTCTACGAATGAGATATGAAGATAAAGCGGCGGAAGCCTTACCTCACCGACCGACGATGGATCCGGATGGTCGGGCGGCGCGGGGCCTAGCCCCCCGACGGAGAGGCGACCGTGGCTCGTGCCGGCTCCATCGTGGCCACCTCGACCGCACAAGGCGGGGAGTAACGGTACTCTCGGAGCTGACGGCCACCGCCTCCAAAGGGTTGGTCCTCGCCCTCTTCGCAGCAGACCCCTACTCTTTTGGCGACTCAGATGAGGACCTCAGACCCTCGAATGGGTCAGACTCCTCCGCAGCGGCCGCTGCGGCCGCCTCTGCCAGGGCAGCCACTCTCTGGTCCGCCGACAAACCGCCCTCGGCCTTTGAGCCACGGGACGACCCCGCCGTCGGCTTCACGGCTGGAGCCGCGGGTCCCGCGTCACTGGACAGGTAGTCCAGGAACCTGAGCTTCGCCTTCCGCTATCTGCCGGTCCTCCTCGGCCTCGACGTCGCCGCGGAGCTGGACTCGGCCCTCCGCTGGATCGGCACTATGGCGGACCTGGTCGTGGCCTCGGTTACGGTCGCGGCCGCCGGCCTTGGAAGACACCAAGATTAATCCTCGCGCAATGGTAACTACTACGACCGAAATGAAAGACCCACGCTTACCAGCTGACGATGGTCCCTGTCGAGGGGACGTGGCCCCCGATCAAGGCCACCCTCGGCATCCTTGAAGACCACCGAGGTCCGAGCGAGGACGCCCTTGTTGGCGAGAGACCGGCCGCGGACTTCGCAGATCTCGTCGTTCGGCCCCTCGTACTCCCCGATGTTGTGCACTCGACGGTGCAGCGGCATGATTCGGCGACGCATGGCGACGCCGAAGACCGTTGTTCCGGTCAGCCCCTGCTCCCGAAGGCATCGGATCGCCTCTAGGTGAGGTCGAATCGTTTCGACCTTAGTCGTCGAGAGCTTCGACTTCTAGGACTCCGTCGCTCGGAGCACCGAGTCTTCGAAGGGCGGGAGCTAAGGGTCGGCGTTATCGATGTAGAACCAAGACTTCCTCCAGCCCTTCAACGAGGTCTTCAGATCGACCTCGATGTACTCCTGAGACTCCCGAGTCCGGAGCATAATGCTGACGTCGCCGACGCGCCTGCTGACCCCAGTCTCCTTTGACGTCTGGAGGCTGGCGAGGAAGAAATACCTCCACAGCGAGAGGCTCGGCCGGATGCCCAAGTACGCTTCGCAGAGCGTGACGAAGACGACGGCGTGGAGGATCCCGTTCGGCGCCAACTGATGGAGCCAGGCGCCGTACTGGTTGAGGACCCCTCAGAAGAAGCTGGAGACAGGCAGCCCCTGCTCGCGCTCATGGTACGCCTGGAAGCTAACGATCTTCCCTGGCGACGGCGCGGGCACGACGTGGTCGTAGCCGCCCCCCCCCCAACCCGCCGACTCCTTCGGTGGGACCATTTCAACGAGGCTCCACCTCTTGAGCAGAGCATCGTCAACGGATGAAGGCTCCCACTCAGACATTTTGCAGGTGGCGAGGAGCACAATGAGAATGCGGGCGGAAACGACTGCGATCGCCGGGCCTAACAACGCTAAGGCGGAAGGCAGAGATAATGAGCTCTCGCGCACGACAAGAGGGTCAGAGATGAAGCAAGGAAGCTGGGTGAAAACGCGAAGTTACCGCACCCCTCTTTTTAAAGGGCCCGGACGATTACTGCGCCCCCCACGATCGGCCGTGGAGTAACTGCGCGATTGCGGAAGTAACTTCTCGATCGAGGGGTCGCGCCCCGATGCGCACCCGAGCGGTCCGCGCCCGACCCGCTGACGAGCGAGCTCGGGCCGCACCTCGCCGCCTCCGCTGCGGACAGGACACTAACGATTACTCTGACAAGAAGGTTGCCAGAGCACGTCTGGCAGGCGATGTGACGCGAGCGTGCGAACCACCCCGCCCCTGACGACCGTCCGATCGAATTCAAATCAACCACCCGGATCGACCGGCGGTTCAAATTCTCGAACAGTCCGACTGCCCTCCACGTGGAGGCACAGAAGCCGCCCGATCCCTATAACCGTCGCGGCGGATTCGAATAAAGAGAGGCCAGCGAACGAAGCCCCCACTATCGGCTGACCGACAGTTGGGGCCACCGCGCCAATCCAAACATTCAGGCGCTGATCATGACTAAGCCTAGACGCGACGCTGATCATGGGCAGGAACCGCATCGAACCGGTCCGACCTAGGCGTCTCACTGAACGAAAGACCGAGAACGACCTCGGCCCGACCTCAACGGTCTAAACAACGCGTGCATGGAAAACGAAACTCTCAACGTTCGGCTGACCGACAACCGAGGCCATCGGGCCAATTCGAACGATCGGGCGCTGATCACGGCCTTGGCCTAGGCACGACGCTGATCACGGATAGGGACCGCATCGAAACCGGCTCGTCCTAGGCGTCTTACCGAACAAAAAGACCGAGATCGACCTCGGCCCGACCTCAACCGTCGGAACAACACATACCAGCCCCTCGGATCGCCTTCGGGCTCAGGGGCTAGGCCCATGGGGCGCGTTCCGGCGCATCCAAAATAATCGACCATCGACGAATGATGGTCCTCGCAACGTTTCAACCCACGACCGACCCTCTGGATCGCTCGAGGGCTCGGGGGCTCCGCCCTATGGGCGCGCTCGCAAGCACCCGTAGGAGCAGAGCGAACCTCGAGAACGACCAGCCTAGCGTCGCCTCAACCGGAGGTCACAAACGGCGCTAGGCTCGGGGGCTACTGTCGGGATCACGTACCCCGGGTACCTCACAATCCGTGCTCGTACGCATAAAGCCTCGAATTAGGGGTCGAGCGACAGCGAGCTTCGACCCCCAAATCGACGATCTACGACAGTCAAGTCTCAGCCGCGCTAAGACGTGCGGAGACTCCGACCCCCGAGAGCCAACCCCCCGAGGAGCGACCCCTAGGGGGTAGGTGCCGCGTTATGGCACATTAACTCCGGTGGCCAATCGTCATCTGTCCTGACTGGACAGGACGGGATTCATCACGGCGACACTCCAGCAGAAAGCTGCAACGGCTGCTGGACAAGACCCGGTGGCACTGTGGCTGACACAACAGTGGCGGACACGCGCTACAGTGCCCTCCGGTGCGTGCGACGCGACGGGTCACGATCGCGCATGGGCAAAGCGAATAATGGCAACGACAGCAGAAGGGCTCACCTGTCGGCGAGGCGGCAGGATCGCGTAGAGCCCACTATCTGTAACCCCGGACCCTCCTCCTATATAAAGGGAAGCCCGAGGAGCGATAGAAAAGGAGAACAACGACACAAGATAGCAAATTCAGAAGATTACAAAACCAACGAACTCCACTAGAGCCCAGGGTTCTCGCATCCCTTTGGGTGAGCACCCCCCACTCATCCACGTTTCAATCACCCTCCACCCGTTCCGAATCCTCTCACCAAGAGAGAATTCAGCCTTTGTAACATTATCATCGAGATAATCCGCTCTCTGCACGTAGGGTATTAGACCGCTCGAGGTGGCCCGAACCAGGTAAAAAACCCCTTTGAGTCTTTCTTAGACTAGGCCACATCGAATACGAAAGCACACAGCCCCTACGATTGTATATTTGTACTGTGCCGGTGGTCAGAACGCCAACATTCCTAACATGGCGTTCACCAAGTCTGTTAACGTTCGGTTCTTTCTTTCGGCAACACCATTAGATTGAGGTGAATAGGGAGGTTTTCATTCATAAATTATTTCATTCTCCGAACAGAAAAGATCAAACTTATTGAAAAAGTATTCCCCAGCACGATCAGACCTAACTCATTTTATTTTTCTTTCTAGTTGATTCTCCACCTCAGCTTTGTAAGTCTTAAAACATTCTAACCTCTCATCTTTAATTTTTAAAACAAACACATAACAGTATCTAGTCGCATCATCAATTAAAGTCATAAATTATCTTTTCCTTCCTTTTGTCAACACACCATTCATCTCGCAAATATCTGAATGAATGAGTTCTAATAATGTCGAGTTTCTCTCGTCTACAGCTTTATGAGGCTTATGAGGTTGCTTTGCTTGCACACAAGCTTGACATTTAGAACAGACAGTAGAAATTTTGGAACTAAACTCATACGGAATAGCTGTGACATACAACCAAAGTTAATGTGACACAAACGAGAATGCCATATATCAGCCTCATAATTGTTTGAATCACACACATGGTTTATAACTTTATTTAAGAAATCTGAAAGGGAAAAGCGGAACAAGCCTCCGCTATCATACCCTTTGCCAATGAATTGGCTAAATCTTGACACGACTACTTTATTCGACTCGAAGACCAGCTTGAATCCATCTCGACAGAGAAGAGATTCACTCACGAGATTCTTGTTTATTGAGGGGGCATGCTGCATGTTATTCAATCGCACGATCTTTCTCGATGTAAACTTCAGGTCGACCGAACCAACACCAAGAATAGAAGCATGCGAGCCATTCCCCATCATGACGGTTGAACCTCGTGCAGTCTGATATGATGAAAACATAAATATATTAGAACAAATGTGAATATGCTCCTGTGTCTATCCACCAATCATTAGATTGATAAACAGAGAAAACACTAGGTAAATTACCATACCCAGAGCCTCCACTGGAGTCACTAATGGTCACGTTGGCAGACTTCTGCCCTTTCTGATTGTTTTTGCTCTTGCGATTACGACACTTTTTAGCAAAGTGTCCATTCTCACCGCACACAAAGCAGACAATCTCATTGATGTTTATCTTCTTAAATTTAGTAGTCTGTACATCTTTTCTTTTTTCTTTTTGGTTCTTTCCACCAGCACGCTGCATCACATTGGCGTTGGACTGCACTTCAGGTGCTCTTGGTGGAGCATCTTTTGCCCGAGCATTCTCTTCAACATCAAGACCAGCCAACAAATTTTGAACAGAAATATTTTCTCTTATGTTTCAGAGATGTGGCATAGTTCCTCTATGATGAAGACAACTTGGCAATAATGTCTTCTGCCACAAACTTGTCAGGCAACTGACATCCAATCTGTTCAAGCTCCCTCACAATGAGTTGAAGTTCATGGGCTTGCTCCACGACAGAATGGTTATCCACCATTTTGAAGTCGTAATACTGCTCCATGACATATAGCTCGCATCCAACATCCGAGGCCGAGAACTTATATTCAAGTGCCTCTCACAATTCTGTGGCAATCTTGATGTGCATGTACACATCGCACAACTGGTGAGAGAGAACACTAAGGACGCATCCGATGAAAATCGTCGTAGCTATGGTAAACTCTTGCACCTCTTTCTCACTTGCAAGAGGCAGTGCAGAAGGGTTAGCCACGACCCAGAACATGCACATAGCCGAGAAACACAGTTGGACTCTCGTCTGCCATCCCTTAAAGTTTACACCATTGAACTTCTTCGGTTTCATCGCGTCAGCAAATCCAGCCATCACTAAATGCCTATAAGGTTTTTGGATTGTTGAAAATAATCGTATTTTAGTGATGATTAAATTAATTCTAGTAATTAAGAAAAAATTGAATATAGAGAGATTTGAAATATTACGTATGATGCATACTAGCACTGCGATCCAAATTTGCCGAAGCAATCATGATCCCTCCAGTGCTAGTAACAGAATACATATAAATAGCGAAAAAAGAGAGAGACATGTCATTCTTACAGTGTGATTATTGATGCAAATAATTGCATAAATAGTAGACGTAGCAGACCGTCGATGTAGATGCAATAGGCGATCGAAGCGAAGAGGAAGCAGTCAAATGGCGTCGAGAGAAAGCAGACGAACAGCGAGCAGCCGCGGAGGCGCTTCCCAAAAACTTTATACGGCTCCTACCTCGTAGACATGAGAGGACGTGGGTTTCGAAGACCTGCTGTCCCGATGCCGATGGCACGTCGGCGATGGGTGGGAAAGA
This sequence comes from Zoysia pacifica, assembly GCA_001602315.1. Lineage (NCBI taxonomy): Eukaryota > Viridiplantae > Streptophyta > Magnoliopsida > Poales > Poaceae > Zoysia > Zoysia pacifica. The sequence goes on from BCLH01001358.1 coordinate 74,373, forward strand.
CAGAGTGACTCAGCACTCAAGGGAGAGGAGAATGAGAGAATGATTGTGTGTATTTTGAACGATGTCTCGCCTCTCTACAAGAGCTCTCACGTATATGGTAAGCAGGCTGTCATGTATAACACCTGGTAACTAACTTACTATTTATATGAATATGGTAACTAGGCTATCATTTATACGAATATGATAACTAGTATGTCATCATAAAATTAATTGCTTACTAAAATTGATAAGCACAATATTCTCCTTCCATATGTGAGTGGGCCTTTGAGATTTAAGAAAAGTTATTTGGAGAACTTTGAAATCTTCTAACACCGCATAGGCATGGTGAGGTTTTGCAGGCGAAGTGAGACTCCAGTGGCCGTTGCCTTCAACTGGACCGAATTCTAGTCCTGGAGGAGAACGATGAAGAGAGGCAGGGGTAACAGTGGTATTTTGCAAATATTCTATCTAAAAATTGGAAACAGGCTTGCATTTGGACTGATAACTTGACGGCGGTGTTAGTTCTCAGCTATATCGAGTATCCAATGGTATTTCATAGCTCTGAATTTTTGAGATGGTGTTTCCCAACTCCACTAAGTTTGTGATGGTATAAATCTAATTTCCTCATTGTTTATTTATTCGGGATGTTGGCATCAGACTGAAACTTTATGTGATTTCCTTTGCAACTAAAATTACTTTCTGTTTGTATCTTTTCTCGAATGTTCTTTCAACTTTCTTTGCATCACCATGTGGCTATAATATTATTGTCCGCGTTACATATTATCAATTGATGAACCTAAATAGCAAATTGTCTACAACATAGTTTTTTTTTTGTTGTCATTTGACCATTAAGATTACGCTGGACTCTACTTAGCAGACAATAAACTCTCAAGTTTTCTGTAAAGCAAAGATTTTTTTTACAATTAGCGGTGTAATACAAGTTTATAGATCTCTCCTAGGTCAGTTTTTTGGATGGACAAGTATTTATAGGGGCAGTATAGAGAGTTTAAACAAAATGTTGAATTGCAGGCAGTCATCATTCACTCGTAGTGAAGCACGGACATTGGATTATTAATAAAGAAAGTTGGTCAGTTAAACCATGCTTTTCTGGAATAATCTGATTTCTGCGTTTTCTTAGAGCTCCTTTGGTAGGGATTTTAGAGTTGATTATGAAGCTTATCATGTTTAATCCCTACCAAATGACTCACCCATAATCACTTATTTTCCAAAAATCAGTAAAAAACTCATTGCAAATATAAACTAGCAGGAAAAGCGATAGATTTGCCACTCATCGCAGCTTTGAAATGTCAATTTGTGTTAAGCAAAAGTAATAGGGACATTTTAATACAACTATTCATTATTAAAAAAAGACACCATAAGGAACTATAATCTGGGTTTACCAAACAGGACTTAATTATTCATGAAAGCTGCTCAGCCATAAAATCTAAAACCAAAACCAAATTTTGATAATTAAGCCCTACTAAACGGGGTCTTAGTGACGAACTCTCGCAAACCATGTGATTGATCATACGGTGTGGCTGAAACCTTTCGCGGTGAACCAATTCCATGACATTTTTCAGGTGCCCTTGGTGTGGTTTAGCCAGTCGAACACATGCGTACGCGGGCCAAAAATTCCACGCATGGTTCCCCGATGCCGCCTAACCCTATTCAAATTCAGTTGTGACGAAGATTCATGCGTGTTAATTCATGAGGGGTTAGTAGGGATGCAAGTTTTATGTTTTCTAGTCTTTGAATCGTCTCAAAAAATTTTAAAATGAACTAATTCCCCTTCACTCTGTATTATTAGCTTGATAAAATTAATTTAAAATGAATTAGAGAATTGACCCACAAATACCCACTAGATACCTATTTGCATCCCTAAGCTAGGGTATGTGTTTTCTAGTTAACCTCGTGCATAGTTTCATAGTCCTCTGCATACCAAAACTGAGTCCAGCAAATACATGTGCGGCATTGAAAAAAAAAAGAAGAAAAGCTTAAGGTTTGCAAGCGTCAGCTATACTTTAATGTCTTTAACCGCGTGAGTAAATATGCCGTAATTAACAGTAAATACGTTGTTAGGAAATTAATTAATCGCATGCTGTGCATACACATGCATGCGTGTGGCCAGAAGCAAAATTTTCGTGCCTCCAAACACGTCCAACATCGCCGCAACTCTGAGTCATTATTTGTACCGATATACTCTCTCTGTTCTTTAAATATCGTCATTAATGTATAACCTTGTAAAGTAAATATACTAGGTCTTGTGCTTTCAAAAAAAAATGTCTCATTTTTTCTTTGAAAATGAACTTATTCCATTTAAACTCCTGTAAAATGAACTACTCCCTCTACTAGAGCTCCACCGATATCCTTAACCTTGGCTGGGGCCTGGGGCTGGGGGAGATCTCAAGAAGACAAAAGATTGTTTTATAAGATTACGCAATCTGCTACTGCACCTTCTCATCACAATCTGACACGACGCCAGTAAACAAAGTCAACAGCTCAACATGCTTTTGCGAGCTGCGCGAGATCTTCCAGCCATGGTCAACATCCTGCCTGAAAGCCGGGCAAGATCTTCCTTCCGTTGTTCCGCCCGGCGAGATGCTCGTCGTGGAGGACAGAGGCGGCGCCGTCGCGCTGATGCTGGCGTCGCTCTTCCTCCTGGGCACCTGGCCGGCTCTCCTGACGCTGCTGGAGCGCCGAGGCCGGCTGCCCCAGCACACGTACCTCGACTACTCGGCCACCAACCTCCTCGCCGCCGTCGTGCTCACCGCCGCGCTGGGGCAGGCCGGGGAGAGTGAGCCGGACACGCCGAAATTCTTCGCCCAGCTCACCCAGGTAAGGGCTCTGTCTGTTCTCCCCTCCACGGGCCCAACCTTTTTCTCTTAGAATTCCTCTAATAACTCTGTTCTCCAGTTTCTTTCCTAACAGCATTGGTGAATGCAGGTGCAGGATAACTGGCCGTCCGTCCTCTTCGCCCTGGCCGGCGGCACCGCCCTCGGCCTAGGAAACCTGATCGCACAGTACGCATGGGAGTTCGCCGGCCTGTCGGTGACGAACATCATCTGCGCAAGCCTGACAGTTGTTCTAGGTGTGCATAATACTGACGCCTCTGGTCCTTACGATCTTGTCACTCGTCTGTCAGTCTGCAACTCTATCTTCAACATTCTTCCGTGCAACTTTCATTTCAGGCACGACCGTCAACTATTTTCTCGACGGGCGCATAAACCGCGCCGAGGTACTCTTCCCCGGCGTCGCGTGCTTCCTCGTCGCAGTCTTCCTCGGCGCCGCCGTCCATTCTTCCAATGCCAAAGATGAGGAGGAGAAGCTGAGCGTGTCCGGGTGGCGTCCTGTTCTTTTCGCACATAACCAGTAGTTCTGCTCAGGTGCTGTCTTTCTCCTGAATACCGAGATTAACAGTTTGTTTGCAGGAAGAGCAGAGGCGTCGAGCTCACCTGCATTGGTGCTGCTGACACTGACAGAGGTAGTTTCTGATCATCGTAGAAGAGGAATAGATCTTGCCGTAACACTGAACAGAGGATAATCAGAAGAATCTTTTTTTGGTGTTTTCAGCAAAGTTGCTGCCTGATCCTGAAGAGCAGGAAAATGGTGACTATACCGACGGCAAATCTTGTGTCGGCGAAGCAAAACCGGGAACTGCAGAGTTCATCATTCAGGTCGAGGAGAGACGATCAATCAAGGTGACACACTGTCACTCTCCCTGACCAATGTCCAAGCTTTGCAACTCACGAGGAGCTATTCCCAACAAACAAGCTGTGGGTTTGATTTGATGCAGGTGCTGGGATCCACCAGGCTGCCAGGCCTCGTCCTGGTCTTCCTCGCCGGAACAAGCCTCTCCCTCTTCTCGCCGGCGATCAACCTGGCGACAAACGACCAGTGGCACGCCCTGCGAAAGGGTGTGCCGCACCTGGTGGTCTACACCGCCTTCTTCCACTTCGCGGCGTCCTGTTTCGCGGTCGGGGTCGGCCTCAACCTCTTGTTCCTGTACCGGCCAGTGGCCGGCGTGCCGGCTTCGACCGTCGGAGCCTATGCCAGGGACTGGAACGGCAGGCACTGGGCTCTTCTGGCCGGGCTGCTCTGCGGGTTTGGGAATGGCTTTCAGTTCATGGGCGGCCAGGCTGCCGGGTACGCAGCCGCTGATGCTGTCCAGGTAATTTAGCTGTTTCTGCAACTCTCTGGGTTCACTCCGGTTTCCAATTCTGATCAGTTTTCTGGTGTTCGTGGATCAGGCGTTACCTCTGGTCAGCACATTCTGGGGAGTGATCCTCTTTGGGGAATACCGGAGATCGTCGAGGAAAACATATATTTTGCTCGCTGCCATGTTGGCGATGTTCGTTGCCGCGGTCACGGTTCTCGTTGCTTCAGCAGGGAGCAGGAAGGAGTATAACGCAGATGGTAGATTTGTTGTAACAACATTGCTCAGCTCAATTTACAGAAAATCGTAATTGCAACTAAATTCAACTTACTGGTATTAAGAGCATCTTCAAAAGTTTTGCCGTCGTCTCTCCCCCAGCCACCGAGCCATGCCCGGTCACCGCTTGGGGACAGCTCGTCCAAGTTGCCTTCTTCTCCTCCCTGGCCGCACTTGGTTCCGCCTGGGGGTAGCTCGTCGATGTCGCCCGCGTCTTGTCCCCGTCTGTGCCCAGTCCCGGTCGGTGTGGTCTGCATCTGGTCGGTGCTGCCCCGCAAGGCTCGTTCATCCCCGTCACCCTCTGTCAGGAGCGGCGCCTCCCATCTGCTCGTCACCGTTGCCCTCCATCAAACCAGATAGTGGCCTTGGATCACCTCGTCACCTCGTCACCTTGGATGATCAGGTAGACGGACAGGTCATAGACGGACAGGCCAGATCTTGCAGACGGACAGGTCGGCTGCGTGCATTCATCAAAAAATCCCGTCGTGGCCAGGCGACACAGGACGAAGCTGCTAGATCAGTCCATTGTTGGGCCACAACCAACAAATGATTAAAATAACTATTGAGACATGTTTAGAGGAATTGTTGGAGGAGAGGATTAGCGTGTTTTGGGGACAATTTTTTGGGAGACTACTGGAAATGCTCTAATGTGTACGTAGAATTTCTTTTTTACTGATTGTATGGTTATGAATGTACAATGGACAATGTTGCAGTATCTTAAGGAGAACAACTTATTTCAAAGTCTCCATGATTAGAAAAAAAACAAAAATGAATGCTTCAGGCAATCTCTTCCTGCAACAAGAAAATTTGATTGCATTATATCTCTACTGTTAAAAGGCATAGTTTTTATTTTTTATGTACACACAGTAAAATATTTTCAATAGATTTTGGTTAGACTACGTGCATCTAAAAAATACATACAGAGTTATCTTTTGCCTTACTTAACAAAACACAACTATCCAGAACAAATATATGAGATCCAAAGAAAGTTGTTGAAAAACAAAACAAATTTATTTTAATATTAATATATTATTTCTTAAATTGATATTTTTTAGACCGTAGCATTAGCACGGATATTGGAGCTAGTTACATAAAAGAGTGGACATTTCCTGAGAACTAAACAAGCAGCAGCAGTTCTGAAAACATACCCGATAGTATCTTTCAGCAAATCAGTGGGTCTCCTAGAGATCTGACTGGGCAGCTCGTTCAGGCAAAATTTGCTACTCCCTCCATCCCAGTAAGTGTCATTATAGACTTTTAAACATCTACATTTGACTAGTTATCTTATTCAAAATATTTATGAAATTAATATTTATTTTATGGTGAAATGTTTTATTGTTAGAAACACTTTAAGCATGACTTCTTATTTTTATATTTTATAAATTTTAAGAAAAATAAATGGTCAAATGTTTATTTCTAAATTCAAAAAATCACCTATTTTAGCACAAGGGAGTAGTTTTTACCACTACATTTGAAGCGGTCTAACAACAAAATAAAAGAAATAATGTTCTTACCTTTATTGACAATACGCCTTTCTTAACAGAATCTATATCCAAACCATTGGATGTTTGATTTAGGAGAGTCTGCCATGGCATGAACTACTTCTGCACCTCGATCGCTTCTCAGGATACACAAATTGCGTCCCCACCTGAAAAACAATATTAATCAAAAAACTGATAAATAAAATTTATATGTAATCACCCATTGACATCAGTAATTGTTTTGTAATTTCACTTATTTTGTCCACCATTATAAACTAAGTTCGTGATCAAAGCATGCACACGACAGTAAGAGGCTCTGAGAACGTACCTTAATAATGCCTTCAAGAACATCATCATCAACAACAAAACATATGAGATTAAACCCCCAAGAGCCAATGCAAAGGATAAAAAAAACAAATGATAGATGAAAAAGAAGGGAAAAATAATATAAATAAGAAGAAAGGAAAAATATAAAAAAAGGGAGAAAAGAGGAGCAAACTGGAAATTAGCATGTGAATTGCTAGCCCTCACAATCTCTTTTCTAATACTCACTCAGTCCCACAAAATACTTATTTCTAGGATCCATTGATTGTGTTTTCTTCTCATCTTTAACTAATTATTGCTATAATTTTAATTAAACTTAACAATATGTAACTTTTTTTTAGATTCTGCATAAAAGATATCTTTGGGGTGATTTTTCGGGACTGTTGGAGATGCTCTAAGTGCCATTGGAGCCTTCTATCATATTCAAATGCATAAAATTTAGATAATGACTGGTAGGAGTTGTGCCCTCTTTTCATCGCTTTTTTTGTATTAAATCACTTTTTCTGTATGAATTTGATGAAGCCAGTTTTGAGGCACGGCGGGTGGCAGTAGTCAGTTAGATGGTAAAGTTATGAAATAAAAATACTCCCTTTGTCCTATAAAAAATCATTTTTTTTTACTTTCAGACTTCAAGTTTGACCACTCATTTTATTCAAAAAATTTGTAAAAATATAATTTATTTTATTGTGAATTGTTTTATCATTAGAAATACTATAAGCATCACTTATTTGTTTTTATATTTGCAAAAACAAATTGAATAAGACGAGTGGTCAAACATTGGTTCTAAAAGTCAAAAAATGATCTTTTTATGAGACGAATGTAGCAATTGATTGTGAATTTGTGTCATAATGTCTTACCCACAGCGGAACCAGAATGCGTCATATTGACTTTCCATATTGGGAAGGGATTACATAACGTTGACCTGCCTATAGCGTAGCACGGGCACTTAGCAATATAAATTAATTAAATTTATACAAATCGTTGGTCAAACAGAAGAAGAAAAATAGTCAACAAAAAAACCTAAAAAATAGACTTTTATGGGATAGATGAAGTACTACTATCTTCTCAGTGATATTAAAATACTTCAAATCTCTCTTCAACGACTCCTTTCATATATGTCAATTTTAGTCTTCCTCTACTTTCTCTGTATAATAAGTCTGACTTATCGTCCTTTATGCACTAGCGACTTCGACGCATCTATTCAATATGTATGAAACACTTAAAGTGACACTGCACAATCTTCTCCTTAACTAATAGTGCTACTCTAATCTCACTCGAATGCCATCGTTTTAGATATAATCTCTCCTTGTGTGACCATGAATCCATCATAGCAGATGTGTCTCTGCTACATTAAGTTGGTATTGGACATGTTGCCGTTTAATAGGCAATATTTTATTTCCTACATTATAGCATGTCAGATTGTAGTCCTCAAAAATTCACCTTTTAACATTTGTGGCACCAAAAGAATGCCAGAAGCTTTACGTCTCTTCAACCATTTGGCATAATTGTTATTACTAACATCTTCATTAATATCATATCTTGTTTTGATACCACCTGACCATCAAACATAATATCTTTCTCCTGATTTGCAGTAGCACCAAAATCATATCTCAGATACTCTATTTTAGACCTATTAAGCCTAAAATTAAAACCCTTTTACTCCAATGTTTGTCTCTCTAACTTCTGATTAACCCCATCCTACTCTTATCTACTACTAACACATCATCCGTAAAATGCATACAAGGGATAGCTTCTTCGTGATTTAATACAATAACAAAGTGAAAAGATAAGGACTTTGCTGAAATTTATTGCATTTCTATATTACTTTTACATAAATAGAATGCAGTATGTAACTGGCAACATTTCTATCGTAACAGTGCACCAGGCCCTACTTAAAGAATTTCACAAGAATCACTTCCCTCTAAAAACAGCATTTGATAAATCGAAAAGATACTTTTTTTCTTTTTCTTTCTTTCTTCTGCTTTTTCATGGCATACCGCTTCTCCATAATCAGCTTTTAAGAACTCTGTCAAAGGGCTGTAACTGTTTATTTTCAGAAGATTCACAGTACGCTAGATCTGAATCATCTGATTGTTGCTGGACGTATGGCTTTGCGAATCTGCCTTTGACACGGTTCCGTGTGTCGGCTCTTGCCTTACGGGATTCGTATTTTACCTGCTTGCCAAACTTCCTGTTCCTCTTCTTCACTTCATACCGCTGCTTTGCCTGCTGCCTCCTCTCCCGCTTCGTTCTTGCTTCTTCCATGTCATTATCCGGTGGCGGCGGCGGCGGCGGCTCATGATCTTGGTTGCCCATGGAGCTACTCACCGGCGGCGAGGACCCTGGGGGCAATATGACGCCCGTGCACAAGTTAGCATTATTGGTGCTGGTGACGATAGAGGTTAACTGACAAGCTGCGGCATTGTCACTAGTCATGGTAGATGGCAGAGACGGCATCGTAGTGGTTTCCGAACAGGGTGAGAGGTCATAACATAAGGAAGAAGATGCCTGTGCCCACCGAGAAAAAATAGTGTAAATTCTTTATTCATCATCTAAACTTATACCTTTTTCTTATTCAAAAATCCAAATTTACATTTCCTTTATTCGACATCAGTTTCAAATTTCTATACATGCAATTTTTTGGAAAAGATAATTAGTCAAAGTTGATGTTAGGTGTTAATATTTTAAAATCGAAGGGAGTAATAATATAGCCATACATATCAAAATATTATCCTAATTCCTTAAATAAAGTCAATATAACAAAATTAAAGGTCATCAATGAGGTATAAAAAAAGAGAAATTTATCTGTAAGACATCATTCATGTGTATACGGCCATGGTCACATTGTCCCAATCAATATTATTCTGAAGACACTATAAAATTATGTTTTTGTGCGTAACACAATGTAACACACTACAAAGAATATTTTACACGTGAAATGCCATCACTGTCTCTGAACCAGAAGCGCTCCTCAATTAGAATCAGACAGGTTCGTGCCAGGATGGTCCGGTTTAAGGGCAGATATGGAGTTAAGAAGTGGTTGGTCCGGTTCAGGGGCCCATGAACCGGTTTGGTTCTAGTCCAAGGGTAAGGATGACATTTCCCATGTGAAATATTCTTTGCAGGGTGTAACGCACAAAAACAAAATTTACATTGTCATCGGGATAATATTGATTCAGATGGTGTAGCCACGACCAATACACATACAGACTATGTCTCACAGACAAATTCCCTTTTAAAAATGAGCTTGTAACAAGCAAATCAGGTGCCCAAATCTATATAGTTAGTCAACAAGGAAAAATTATATAAGTTAGTCACCTATAGAAAGATAGAAAGAAAATTGTATGGAAGGGATGAATAAATTAAATTGATAGTGAATAAGGAAATAAAAATAACTGCTTGGTGAACAATGGAAAACTATATATTTGGATGGCCAGTACGAAATTTTCTAAAAAAACAAGTCTCATGTAATACAAATATCTAAGTGCGGATGAATCTCTATCTCTATTAGTTAAAAAGCACAATTTTTTTTTATGTAGACACGGTAAAATATCCCTAGCAGAGATGAGTTAGACTATGTACACGCGAAAAATATACTCAGAATTATCTTTTCTTAGTCTGACGGATGAAATCTCTACACAGACACTACTTATAAATCAATCTAACTAATGGATGAATTTTTTCGGATCTCCCACATCTTGATCCCGCACGTACCATTGTTAGTTAACAAAATACAACTACCCGAAAAAAATATATGAGATAAAAAAAAGTTGTTGAAAAATAAAATAAATTTATTTCAGCATTAATATATTATTTCTTAAGTTAATAATTTTCTTAGATCGCAGCATTAGCACAAGCATTGAGGCTAGTTAAATCAATCATCGAGTGAGATACTTGCCTTGCAATGGCCTTCCAAATGACCGATGGAGGCCAACTCCAAGTCGTCGTTGAGGTTTCCCCCGTCTTGGTCGTCAACATAATCGCCGGTCTCGTTGTTGATCTGATCGATAAACTTGTCGCATTCGCGTACCTGGATTTTGTCTGATGGTAACTATGAATAAGAAGAAATGGTAGGAGGTTCTATGGCTGCCAAAAGTTGGGCATTGATCTTACCATAAGAACAGGAAAAAAAAAAACAAAAGATGTATTTCAATCAGACGTCTCAGCAAAGGTTGCGTGCCGTTCGATGTTGTGCTAGTGAAATAGTATCAAAAACGAGACGTACGTTGGCCGTTGTGTCGGTTGCCTTCAGTTCGATGTTAACTAGGTCGGGGAGGCACCTTGTGTCGTCCGGCGGTGGCTCAGGAGGGATCGCCGGCGGCGGTTGAGAACCAAAGAAGACGCGAACCAGGTTGCTCGTCTCTGGGAACCCGGCGATCTTGGGGGCCGGGCGGTGGTGGTGCGGCTCAGCGGCGCATCCCAGAAAGCCCGCGCACAGCGTGCAGTGCACGGCCTGGAGCTGGCTGGAGTGCGCGGCGCCGGGCGCGGCCCGGCAGCCGTCGCAGAGCCGCG
>BCLH01001359.1:4005-14548 GCA_001602315.1 Zoysia pacifica
ATCTTCATGAGCTTCCAAAGTAAGACTGAATATCAAAATATCATCCAGAAAGACCAATGCAAATTTGCGCAGGAAAGGAGCAAGGATGGAGTTCATAGCACAATGGAAGGTCGCCGGAGCAATTGTCAACCCAAAGGGCATCACTCTGAACTGATAGGGCCCATGGTGAGTCTTGAAGGCAGTTTTGTTCTCATCTTCAAGACTCATCCGAATCTGGTGCTACCAAGCAGTCATGTCCAAACTTGAGAAATAAGCTGTCCCAGCTAGTTCATCCAATATCTCATCTACTAGGGGCATGGAAAATCGATTCTTGATAGTAAGAGCATTCAACTTCCTGTAGTCAATACAAAACCTCCACGTGCCATCTTTCTTTTGGATTAACAGGACAGGAGATGCAAATGGATTTACATTGGGCACAATCAAACCAGAGTCCAGCAGAGATTGCACTTGCTTTTCTATCTCAGTCTTGTGAAATGGTTAATATCTGTAGGGCCTAGAGTTCACTGGAATTGCTCCAGGTAACAGGGGAATGTGGTGATCAAAAGCCCTGACAGGAGGTAATGACTGAGGAGTGGCAAAGATGTCCTGAAACTCTTGCAACAACTCAGCAAACTGGGAAGAGAAATGAGTAGGTACAGAATTCTGCTAAGACTCCTTGAGCTCTTCCAGCATTCCCAAAGCCCACACCTCATTTCCCTTGAGCCATTGATCCACCTGAATAGCTGTGACCTCCAGCAATTCCTGTTGATAGATCTGAGAAATTCCCTTCAGAATCACCCTCTTGCCTGCTGTGCAGAATTCCAGTGTATAATTATTCCAATCACACTTCATAGGACTGTGGGTCTTTAACCAGTCATACCCCAGTGGCATCATAAGCATCAAGCTCCAATACTCTCATGTCAGTCCAAAAAGTGTAACCATTGGACCACCATTCCATTGCAGGTACCCACTGATCACACAAAAGAATCTCCCCATTGGCCACTTTATATAACACGAGCAGGAGTACAAGACTGACAGGGTAACTTGAGTTTCTGTAACAGAGACGAGCTGATGAAACTGGTAGAGCTTCCTGAGTCCACCAGCAGCAACATTGCTTGATCTTGAATCAGGGCCCTTACTTTCATACAGTTGTTGTCAGCAGTTTCTGAAACTGCATTCAGAGATAACTGACAAAGGTCTTCGGCTGCAGCATCTTCCATGTGTAAATGCTGAAGAACCTCATCAGACAAAACCAGGGACATGTCTTTTGCCGACAAAACATTCATAGCATGTGGAGCTCATTTTGGACATTTCATAGCATGACCTGGTTCGAATTTCTCCCCACAAGTAAAACACTGTCCATGCAGCTTGCGATAATCTCGAAGCTGTCGTTCCATGGTCATAGTGTCTGCTGGACCAGCAGCCTTAGTGTCCAGCTTGGCTGCGAACGATATAGACTGAAGCCCACCCTTCTGGGACTTATACTTCCCCTTCTCCTGCATCTCTTCTTGCACAGTAGCCAGTAAGACTGCCCAATCCACTGTGGTAGGAATCTGAGATTGAACAGGACCCTGAACTTCCGGCTTCAACCCTTTGATAAACTGGGTCACAAAGAAAATTTCATCCAAAGCCGAATTGTGTATAGCAGCTGCATATCTAGACTCCTCAAACTCTGCCACATAGTGAGCTACTGACCCCTTCTGTCTCAGATACAGCAATGAACGCAAGGCAGAAGGATATTCATTCGCCTCGAACTTAGAGTTCACTGCCTGTGCAAATTGTTCCCAACTACCTAGCCATGCGAGAGCTTGTAAACTTGCAGCCATCGGGCAGCATTACCTTCCATGTGCAATGATGCAGTGATGACCCATAGAGCTTCATGGACATTGCAAACACCAAAGTAATCTATGCACTTATCTAACCAAGTATTGTAACTTGGGGAACGACAATTTGGGCAACTGCACTCATCCTCGTCCCTCCTCCCGACGTGAAAGAAAACGATCGTCGTGGCCCGAAGGAAAAGCAGTTTGATCGCCTCTACCATCACGATTAGGAGGACGCTCATTCTCATGACCCTGAGACCCAGTGAGATGAGTAGTACCTTCCACAGGACACTTGCCCTTGCCTCCATCTGTGTGCTCCATATGCCCCTCCAGATGTTCCAGCGCCAAATGGTCGAGCACCTTGCCGGCATCCTCGATTCGCTTCGCTATCGAACTCTGTTCACTCTCTCTAGCGTCCACGCGCGCAGCTATCTGTTGGTGACGCTGGTCCAGCGTGTCGAGCCACTGTCTCATCTCTCCCAGCGCCGCGAACATCTGGTCCCATCTCTCCTCTTCCTTCTGCGTTGCTGAAGCCATGGCCGTCAACACTAGCTCCGTCTGCGTTGAATGCTTGACCAACATGCGCGACGCCATGGTGCCCACCGAATCCCCACCGCCGAGGAAGGTAGAAGCTTTGATAACACTTGTGACATCCTTGGCCGCCGGCGAGCCACCGCCGGGGCGTGAACGGGTCACAGGAGGTCACCGCCGAGCAAACGACAAAGCAGAGTTGCGTTTGTCGGGAACGAAATAGAGGTACAGTGTCAATCTCTTATTTTCGGATGGATGAACAGTTCATCCAGCACGGCTTATAATACGCCGGTCAGCTCACACACTAGATGACACAGCTAATATGCCAGCTCACGCCCCTAATCACGCCAGCTCACGCACAGACGCGCGGCAATGGCGATGCGCTCCATAAGTCTACCTTGTAACCGTCGCGGACGTGACAGAGGGGCGGGTGCTAGGGGCAGCCGAAAGAAGGGGAGGCGGTGGGGTAAGGGGAAGGGGGAGGGGAGGCGGCGACCTTAGGGGAAAAAGGAGAGCCGAGGAGGCAGAGAGGCGCGGGGGCGGGCACAGAAAGGAGAGGAGGTGAGGAGGCGTGAGGGAAGGAGACACGGAACGGGCGCTGGGGAAGATGCGGCAGCGATGGACCTCTCCCCGCAGGCCATGGATCATGGTGAGAGGCGAGATGGATCGACGGTTCAGATGAAAGGTGGGAGGTAACGTAGATGAGTTGGATGGACGGTCCGGATGAAAGTTGATGAAAATTCAACGGTTAAAATAAAAATGGTGACATGGCTTCATGAGAGCTGAGATTAGGATGTTAGTGGGGATGATTATATAAGTATTATAGATGAAGTAATTCCGCTGCTTCCAGATGTGCCAAGCCGCCATGATAAAAATGTCCATGAAAAAGAATAAGGCTTGCTGCTGCCTTTCAAATTCCAACATGTCAAAGAACTCTCGGTGAATGTCCCAATGGAAGCCAAGGAAGTTCCAACATTGTTGGCTGAAAGAACATGAGAAGAAGAGATGGAACACTGTCTCTTCTCTGTTCTATGAGCAGAGCACACGATTGTAGTTGTTCCCTTTAATAACCAAGTTCTTCCGTTTGAGAATGTTTCTTGTGTTTAATCTATCCATCAAGAGAAGCCATGTGAAGACCTTCAACTTATTGTTACATTTGTAGTCTCAAATTTTGATGAAAGGCTGAGGAGAGTTAAAGCTTCTACAAGCAAAATGGTAGAGCTTGGATGAAGAGTAAGTAGGTTGCCCCCAAAGGTAGTGCCAAACGTCTTCTGTGTCTGAATTTTGGACTTGTAGTTGTTGGACATAAGTCTGAAGCTGTAGGAACACCCGATAGGCTTGTTCTGATAGAGGAAGAAAGAAATGTGTGCTCAGATCTTGTCTCAGAAGGAAAAGCTTAACTAAGATTTTCTTGCTCTTGGCGAAGGAGAAGAGTCTTGAAAATTTATACAGTGAGCAATTGCTCTATAGAGATCACAGAGTTTTAAAATGTATCTCCACCAGAAGGAACCCTTTTCCTTTGAAGCATGTGGGATTTGACCCTGTGCATAGTGAGTACTACAGATTAAGTTAACCCAAGGCACATCTCACTTGTAAAATTTGTCTAAGTGCTTGATTAAGAGGGCTGAATATTGACTTCTGAGATTGATGATTCCCAAACCAACTTTGCGCTTTGGTCTAGTGCATTTCTTCCAAGCAACTAGAGGCATGCCTTTCGCATTGCTATCTCCTCTCCAACGACAATGCCGTCTTGCTCTATCTATACAGTCCCAGACTGCAACTGGAACTTGGAGAGTACACATGGTGTAGGTAGGTAAGGATGAAAGCACTGAGTTAACCAATTGAAGTTTACCAGCATGTGAGAGCATGGAGGAGACTGAGCTTAAGCACCTTTCTGTTTTATCCATCAGGGGAGCAAAGTCTTCCAATTTTGGCTTCATAGTGCCCAAGGGTTGCCCTAAATAAGTGAAAGGCAACTTTTCCACTTTACACCCAAAGAGGCTAGCCAGATGCTGTGTTTTCTCCTCAGTTAGATTCAGAGGAATGAGACACGATTTAGCAAAGTTGGCACATAAGCCCGTTGCTTGAGAAAAGCTTTGAAAGATCCCCTTAAGAGCAAAGAGTTCTCGTTGTGAAGGTTTCATGATGAGGATGGTGTCATCAGCATACTGGATTATAGGGAAATCACTGCTACTTCTAGCTGAGATTGGGAGGGTGAAGAGACCTTCACTGTGGGCTTTGTTGACAATTGCCTGAAGAAGGTCAGCTACCAGGACGAGAAGAAGTGGGGAGAGTGGGTCTCCTTGTCTTACTCTCGCTACTGAGGAATTTGCTTTTCAGGGACTCTATTAAGAAGGATGGAAGTTGAGGCTATTTTAAGGATATTACTGACCCACCTAATCCAGGTCTGGTTGAAACCCAGGGCTTGTAACATCTGAAGGGTAGTCTCATGCTCAATAGTATCAAAGGCCTTGATAAAATCTAGCTTGAGTATAATGAGTTCTCTTTTAGAATGCTGACACTGGTGAATGTATTCAAAGGCCAAGCTAGACAATCCTGAATGGTTCTAGACTTTATAAACCCATACTGATTCTGATGAATGAGGGGGATAATCACCTTTTGTAACCTATTGCCCAAAAGCTTTGTGATGATTTTGGTAACACAGTTGATTAGAGAAATGGGCCAAAAGTCATCAACTGTGATAGGATTGTGATTCTTAGGCACCAGAGTGATGAAGGAGCTATTGATAGGAGTAAGATCCTGATTATTCTGAAAAAAAATTCTAGACAAACTTTATAAACATCCTTTTTAATAATAGCCCGACATTTCTTGAGGAAGGCTCCATTGAAGCCATTAGGTCCTGGTGCCTTGTTCGAGGGGAGGCTTCTGATCAGTTCATCAATATCTTCTGTGGTGAAAGGTAAAGTGAGATCATCTAGGTCATGACTTTGAATTAAGATTTGTACATTAAAGACAATGTTTAGAGATGAAGAGCAGCCTAGCCTATTCTTGTACTCCTCCCAAAGCAAGAAAGCCTTACTATGATGATCACTGAGAATTCTACCATCAGATGCTTCAAGACTTGTGATAGAATTCAACCTATATCGCTCAGTGGTCGCGACATGAATTTTTTTTGTGTTTTCATCACCTAGCTTTGTCCATCTGATAGTATATCTGTTTTTCCAATAAAGTTTCTTACAGTGGAGCAAATGCAGAATATGATTTTTGAGGATTATCCTGAAGTTAGCCTCTGGGCAGGAGAGTTGCCTACTTTCTTCTAGTCTGTCTAAGACTGCCATGGTTTCATTGCTACCTTTGATTAGAATTGAAAGTTGCAAAAGATTTTGACCCCATCTCTTGAGAACTCTTCTTAAAATCTTGAACTTGGCTACTAACCTTGATACACTATTGTTTGCTCTTGTATTTGTCTGCCAAACAGATTTGATCAGGTCCAAGAAGCCCGGGTGTTCCATCCAGAAGTTTTCAAATCTGAAAACCTGAGCTTTGGGAATATGAGTGACAATTTGGGGTACACAAGGAACATGATCTGAGATGACCGAGCTAAAGGAAGAAGGAGGGTATTTGGTTATAGCGAGATCCAGTTGGAAGAAGTAAAGTACGAATCCAATTGCTGAAGGAGGGGGTTCTGGCTGCATG
The DNA here is from genome assembly GCA_001602315.1 of Zoysia pacifica. Classification (NCBI taxonomy): domain Eukaryota; kingdom Viridiplantae; phylum Streptophyta; class Magnoliopsida; order Poales; family Poaceae; genus Zoysia; species Zoysia pacifica. Next base: position 9,996 of record BCLH01001359.1, read on the forward strand.
TTACTCCAAGAAAATTGACGACACCCTTGAGTGGAATTTCTTGTAATCCTAACTGGCTAATAAGACCATTGAAAACCATAATATCATTGAGATTGCCTCCATCTCTATTTCTATTTTTCAAGATCTGTAAAAATTATAGTAACCAATAATCATCCAATTTTCATCATTCGGGATAACAAGCTCATTAAACCAGTTAACAAAATCCTGTCTCTCTTGTCCCTGACATGGACCATAAATACATGAGAGAAGCCAAGTATCCCTATTTTGGACCAAAGTGAATTTGACTGTGACCACAAAACGAAGGCAATGGACAAGTTCACTAGAGAAAACAGAGTCATTCCAGCCTATCAGAATACCCCCTGAATTACCCAGGGGAGAAAGCAAACTTCTTGAAACATTTAGGAGCAAAGTTTTTGACGAAACTCTGATCAACCATCTCTCTTTTCGTTTCTTGAATGCAGTAAATTGAACATGCACTTTATTCAATTTTATTTCGAAGAGCATCACATTTTTTATCTGAATTAATGCCTCTAATATTCTAGTTAAAGATGTTCCAGTTTCTGTGTGTATCCATTAAAACCATGGTAAATAGTAGAATATAAGTTCAGACCTAAGGCCCTGAACAAAAACAAAAGAAGACCACCAACAACTGCATAGAGAGCACAGGAAGGATGAAACTAAGCGAAGCGAAACCAGGGCAAAATCAGAAACAAGTAGCCCCAGAACAGAGCGGACAAGCTCATAGACTTCCCAGATAGCAGTTTTATACAACAACCAAAGTGTACTCCAGCCAACAGCTGCTGGAAATAACAAAAGATTTCTAGTGCAGAAACTGAGATAAGTAGAACTAGGGTGGATCCAACAATCATAATGGTCACATATTAAGTTGCAGCAGTACACCAAAAGACACAAGATAGCCCAGCCACTAAGCCACCAAATATTACTGACTTTCTGATCCATTAAACACAGCTAAGGGAAGAACCTGACTGCTACCTTCATCAGTTGCCATGACTGAAATCAGTAGCAGCTCCGGAGTCACCGCTGAAGGAGGAAGACCACAAGTCTGGGTTGCCACTCTCTGCAACTCAACAATTGAAATCTCAAGGAAAGAATTGATATCTGAAACTTCTAAGTCTTTAAGCCCTGGAAAAGCTACATCTGAGATCAAATTAGGAGAGCTTACCTGTCTGATGCTGATGTAGGTTATTCTTTGTCTTAGCTCTATTCCTGGTGAAAGGGCCCTTGCACAAAGACTTGAGCTGAGGCTTGAAACCGGCATTAGAGGTCTATCCCCTTTTGCTTCTTCTGAGCTTGAGAGTGGAGGTCGGAGTGGCCGATCTTTTTTTAGACTGAGAGTTGGCAAGAGAATATTCCCCCTGATCATCAGCAGAGAAAGGCAAGTTGCCTGTCAAATTAGCTGAGGGTGCTTATCTGACTTTGATGCTGGTTTTTTTCCTTTCTATACTTGGGTGATGACTTGATTGTTTATGGTGACAATGGGACCAGAACTTGTTGCTTGTGAATTCTTCCTCTTACTTTGGAAGATTTCTGGAGGCAAACAAAGAGGAGGGACCAGTGAAGGAGAGGCGCAAAGTGGTTTGTCCATTATTGACCTCTGCTTCAAACTGCATTTTGATTGCACTAGAATTGAGCAACTTCTGGATGTTAGAAGTCATGTTGTCTAAGAAGACTGACTTCTAGACTGAGGAAGCTTGCTGACCCTGAAGCAGATTGACTTGCTGAGATTGAGCCACCACCAGACTAACTTCTCTCTGGGGACCTGAGGATGGGACAAAGGCATGCCTGCTCCTCAAGTGACCCTAAACGATAGAACCAGTATTTGAAGCTTGAGCTTGCTCTGAAAGATGCTCCTGCCGACCTTCATGATCTGCATAACCTAATCAGCTAGTTGTTCCACAAAAGCAGCTTCACCTGCGATGAAAGGCCCCTGGAAGGAATGAGGGTTACCATTATGAGGAGGAGGGTCATCCTCATCAGCTGGGGCAGCACCAAGAATTTCTGAATTAAAGATATACACAGGTACCGTCCAGGAGCATCCCTCTCCATCCAATTCTGGTAGGTCCAATTCTCTACCAGCCTTGATCACCAAAGACCTAGGGACCTCGATAGGATCTTCAATCAAAACTTTAAGAAGCAATAGAGCAAGACTGCGGTCTGTGGAGTGCCACTGAATCACTTGAGCAAATGGAGCACAAACTTGCTTGATGAAAGCAATCTCTTTAGGTCTAAAGGGTAACCTAACAGCATGATCCAACTTTTCCTAGTGTAAACTGCCCGACGACTATTGAGAGGGACATCATCATGCCAAACAAAGTTGAATTCTAACTGATCAATGAAATGGGGACCAGAGACCACCAGAGTATCACGCTGATAGGTATCACGAAACTAAAAAAGACCAATACCATGGGGGTGGGGCGAAGCTGTGACCACATCCTTCCTAGCTTCAATCTCCACTTAATCCCTAATGGCAGGGATAAGCTGAACCTTCGGAGCAGGAGTTAGCTCTGCATTGGTGACTGCGATTGCAAACTCCTCATGTTGCTTGTGGACTGGCCCTAAGATATGGACTTCTCTACGAGCACGACGTAGAGGAGCACCATCCTCTAAGATCATCAATCTGGGAATGAAGGCTGTGGGATCAATGGCAAAGTTCGCCATTGCGGGTTCCGATCATGATGGAAGGGTGGAGGTGGAAGGCGGAGACGAGGAACCGATGAGCTTGAGGGCGTTCGGTAAGGGAGACAAACTGTCAGGCACAAGGAAGGGTGAGGTTTCCAAGACTGTTGAGAGGGGTGCACCGCCTGGTGTAGTAGTAACTAGGGTGGTTTCCAAGGCAAACGCGCGAAGCGGCTGCAACGTGGGAAGTTAATGGGCGACAGTCTTTAGTCACATCCTTCTTTGGCGCGTGATGATGAGAAAAGCCACCGAAATCCTTCCGAGGCGTCCAATGACTCTTCGAGCTGGATCTCCATTTCAAACATTGGATTTTCTTGTGCCCATAGTTGAAACAAACCAACATCTGATTTGCCCCTTGCAGTCCCTGATGAAATGGCCCACCGCAAGGCAACGGTACTAGGAGTTATGAGGTTGAGCTGGCTGCTTAGAGATCGACTGAGGTTGACAAGTCTGCAGACTAGGCTGACTTTGAGCGGTGTCTAAGCAAAGAGCTCTCCCGGGACTAGCAAAACCCACTTTGGCCAAATAGGAAGATTTGAAATTTGAAAATTTGGCTGACCGCGAACCAAAGCAATTAGAACTAACAGCTGGAGTGAGAGGCACTGAAAAAGCCCCAAATTTGATGGTCTGAACTGCAGTTTTGGGAGAAGATAGCTTTGAAGGAGAATCCAACACAATCGATTCTCTGAAGGAGACACACTTGAGCGATATAGAACGCCTCTTACGAGATGAGACAATTGTCCCATTGAGTGGCTTCTTCTTGTTCCCAACAATGGGATTCTTTGAGCCAATCAGCTCCTCCTTCTCTCCAAAGATGAAAATAGATATCAAAATGAGACGTGATGATTCTCTTAAGGCCAGCAACCAGTAGACCCACATTCTTGTTGGCATCTGAGAAACAGAAATGACGATCCTGCTGAAAAGAGACATGAAACCCCGCAGGGGTGCTACCCAGACAAGCATGCAGGGCAAGAGCAACTGAATCTTCATCTAAGCGAAAAGTGAAACAATGAAAAACCAGAGCAAGAGAAAACCACCACGAGGGTTCGAAGAGGGATGGTGAACAGAGCACCTGAGCTTGTTGAGAACGTGAGCTTGAAAATCTTTACCCGGTTAAAGTTCCAGTGCCGAACTAGCTGCGCCAAGAGAGGATTATTCTGCAACTCGAGGAGGGAGCCATGACTCGAGAAGGCTGTCATGGCACCGAGGAGGGACTTGAGGAACCTTAGGCCAGGAGCACGCCATGGGTCGAGGCGAGGAGGGCGAGGATGGCGAGGCGAGAGCGGGAAGGGGTGGGGAGCCGGGCGCCATCTTTAGCTATCTAACCATCATTTCCGTGGCATGTCAATTGCCATTGTTGACATTTTTTTTTTGATAATGGTAAACCTTTGTTAACTTTTGCATCACCCAATGCATGACTTAGTTGCTTGTTACAAAATCTATAGCTAGTCTGGAATAAGACCATTACGGAAAAACACTCCAAAAAGTGCTACCATATTTTTTTTTTCTGTTTTCTCTATAAATGATACTCCTATCATTATATAGCAGTTATTTTTAAAATAGACCAAGTGATATTATTTCACCTTTTAGGAGGTAAGACATGAATTTGATCTCAACCGTTGATTTATACAAGGAAATATGCTCCTGATTACTGTCACATGCTAAAATTCACCAATAACTTTCCAAATTGAATTATTCAATAATTAATAATTATTGAAAAACTTTTACCACCTAGGAGGTAAAAAAATAATTTAAACCTCAAGATTAGTGTAAAAAAGGTCTATATTTATTTGGATTTATTTTAAAATCTGCCTTATATAGTTGAGGAGGAATAATGCATCTAATCTGATTAATGC
>BCLH01001359.1:29324-41223 GCA_001602315.1 Zoysia pacifica
ATAAATCCAATTTATAAGAAATAAAAAAGTAGGAAGCAATACTTTTATATACAGCTACATTAAAAGATATAAAAATCTTTTAAAAAGATATTATCTTTAAAATATCTATTATACTTTAAAAATTTATAGATTGATGAGACGAAATCTTCCACTTAACTTAGTAGTTGTTCTACTTTGTATGATAGGCCTCTTGAGTGTTTCTCGTCAAAATGAATTTTTTATTACCTATTTTTTGATTTTTTCAATCTGTTTTATTTTCTGAGCATTAGAATATCACTTTTTGGATTTTTGAAAAAAAACTTTGGTATAAAACTAAATCTTGTTGTGCTGCTTATAACAGAGAATAGCCGTGTCTTAAAAAAACTAAGACTCCTTTGCAACAAATGAATTTTTCTTATTCTTTTATATATTTTTAGTTAAACTGATTTATATCCTGCAACGTGAGCTGATAGATGCATTCTTGATTGAATGATTGTTACCGCTACTGTTTGAAGCTATTTAACTTAACAACTTACCGTTCCACGTTACTTGTAAATTTAGAATTTGAAACATTACCTTCTTAATTATATTGTTATCTATGTAAAATGACGACATGTGAGACTATGATTTATAAGTTTCAATTTTACAAATTTAGTTTCACCGTCAAATATCCAAAAGTCCGTCCTGTACAGCGCCGCCGCCCCGCCCGTGCGGACTCGCTCCGCGCCCAGCCCGCGGATCGCCGTCACCCATCCTCAGTCCGAGCGCCGCCATTCCGCCCGCCCGCCACGATTTGCTCTGCTCCGCGCTCCCACTCAAGGTTAAACAGTCCGGTTCCTCTGCCTACCTTGATCCAAGACCCACACGCCCTTCTTCATTCACCCCCCTACGTTTTATTTTTGTGGGGGCTGTTTTCCGCGTGGTGAAGCTAATGATTTGGAGGTTCTGATATGCGGTTGTGCTGATCCGAGAGATGGAGATGCCGATGGGCTCTGGGACATCGGGTGCTCGCTTCCCCGTGCAGAACCGGGCCGCCTCGTTGGACGTCAAGGTGCTTGCCTTGATCCAGCAACATGCAAAATTATGTTCGTTCTCTGTATTAATTTTTTCAGACTAAGCAGTTTCCCTTGATTCCATGAGTTTTATGTATCGTACAATAGATGCTCGTGGTATAAAAGCCATGTGGCATGTTATGTGCTATATAGAAATTATTATTAATCTTTGGAGCAGAATATGATATGCTACTTGTTTGTGTTTCTGATGGTGAATACCACTTGATTTTTCGTATTGGGTTTCCTAGGGAAATCAGACGGATATTGTTATCAGTAAATATGAAGATACATTTCTGGTAACTTGAAACGGCCAAAGCATGTTCAATTTAAGGGAAATTGACACTTGTCAAAGGTGTTCATTTTGTTTAAAAATCTGCAGGTTATTGTCACACAAATTGGCTGCATGGGAACCGTATTAGCTGCCAAGTATGTTCTCTTTTCATTCCTGAACCTGTTGAAGCTGCAATCTTGAGGACTCTTAGAAATACTCCAGTATTTATTATTTAGGATCCCACCAGAAATAATTGTTCATTTGGTTAATCATGTAATAGCAGAAAATCTGCTAACTACTGATCAATTGCAGCCACATCTGCAGATCAGATTGCAAGCAGATTCTTTGCTTTTTGGAAAGAGAGATGAGGTAAGCTTATTACCACCAAGCATATGGCTTCAATGTATGCCTCAACAAGCACACGTGAATGACAGTATGGAATTGTGTGACTGCAGCCACTCCTACAAGCTTGTGCACGTCAACTTATTGAGCATATCAGGTTTGCTTTAACTCCACACTGAGTGACATTTTAACTCCACACTGTGAGTGACCATAGTTACCTATCTTTCAGACTTGTTTATCATTGAGCTGCTGCTCATTCATGCTGGTCAAGGACTTCAATGCAAATGCTCCTCATTTCATTATGATCTTTCTAGTCTTTCTTCTTGATGAAACTTCTATACTTTAATCGCTGCAAAATGTTTTGAATGATGTTTTCAACACCATTGTTTTCATTTGGCTGACATTGAATACATCAGTTTCATATTTTTGGCGGCTACACAACTAAAATATTGTATAATGAGCTATTTCAGCATGTTGAACTAACATATTTAAACATCCATTTTTGTAGTGGCAGTGGCTCAGCTAGATCATTGGTCATCTCTCTTGGTCTAAAGGATCATTCTCAGGTAATAGCAAGAATACTTTCTTTTATACTTCATCCGTCCCATAATCAACTTCGTCTAAGCTAAAGACACAGAGACTAAGGAAGCTGTCATTCTCAATTAACCACGCCTTGGTGACCACTTCTGTAATCATGCACTAATCACGCTGGTGGCTGCTCACCTGCTGAAACTTGGAAATTCCTTCATGCGCGATGCAACCAGCCCATTTCTTCAGCAGAGCTTTCGCTCGACAACGTTTTGGAAACAAAATCAGCATGGCACGTGTTGAGCACGGAAAGTTGGAATCAAAACGCTAGAAAATTTTTTGTTTCAACTTTACGTCACAGAGTGTAGCAAGCAAAAAGAGTGTAGCAGAAGGTTGAGGAAGAGTGCAGTAGCAAGGAGAGTCAAAACACAGCAGCAGGGAGATGAAGGGTGCGTTGACAGTGAGGAATTTGCATGTGGGAGCCAAACAGATGTAATCTGCGTAATTAAGGATGGACATAGCGAGCTGCATGCACACGTTGCAACGAGTTCGCCTAGGTAATGGCAACCAACGAAGTTCAAACCTGGACAAATTTTTTTCCTTAGACGAAGGTGATTGTGGGATGGAGAGAATATCTCTTTTCCTGTTATACATTAGATTGTCTCCATAGCCAACATTGTTTTTTCTGTCAATGTTTCTCATGAAAAGTACTATTCCCTCTGTCCCAAAAAAATAATCATTTCTAGGTTTAGTCTAAGTCAAATTCTTTTAACTTTGACTAATAATATTTAGAAAATTAAAAGTTTCTAATATAAAAGTTACATATTATAGAAGTTTTCTTCATGATGAATAAAGTAGCATAATTTATATATGATAAATTATTATAAATTCTCTATTATTAATGTTCAAAGTTGAAAAAGTTTAACTTTGATCAAACCTAGAAATGCTTATTTTGGGACGGAGGTAGTATTGGGACTGTCATACAGATAATTTGCTGGTTAATGATTAGAACAATTCCTTTTTTATATAAAAAATCCTATAATGTCCTATGAAATTTTAGGACCTTCCCTATGTTACAACATGCTGTATGCATATTGCTGTGACAATTCTCATTATTTCTATGTTGGAAACATTAATGTCCTGATATAATTTTACATTCCTCCAGGGAACACTGAAGGATATAATTGCAGCCATCATTGAGAACCGTCTATGGTGATGGAAATAAACTGACCTGGGATTTGGATGGGCATATTTGGCCCATCTACAGATATGCCGACTTACATATTAGTGCTTGGGGTTAGATGTCATTTCTGTTTACAAAATTCTGTAAATTCGTTAGTTAGAACTTAGTTGAACGACAGAAATTGGTTTTCTACCTCATAAGTTGCTCAGGGATCACTGCCCTGTCATAGCAAGATCGATAGTTTTGTTGAGGGCTTTTATCTGAGAACATCTGTATTGTTGTAAGATCCTGATGCTGATCTGCCGATGAATATGAATGCATACTGGCTGTGGTACTGCTGGATTTGCCCGGTGCTGAGAATGGCTTGACTTGTGAGTTTGAGGTTGTTTTTTATCAATGTTGTAGACTCTTTCCTTGGAATGGTCTACATGCGCAAGAAAGGGAAAGAAGTAGCAGCAATTATTGGTGGTTGAAATCAAGGTCTGGCGGAATGGAAATAATCAGGGAGTATTAGTAAGAATAATTAGTAGGCTCAATTAGCTGATAGAATGGTTAGCATTGATAGCGCTGTCTGCTGGTTTCCTTTTCTTTTATGCGTCTGGAATTATAAAGGTAGCAGAGTCCTCTCTTGTAGGCCATTGAAGAAATAAGAAACTTAGGGGGGTGATTGGTTCCCCCCTTGGCCCTCACCCAGGCCCATTTTGCACAGTTTTTCAGCAGATCGGTTCCCCGTTTCAACCTCTTAGCCTGGCTCGTCCAGTGCACCTTGGCCTCCGCGGCCTGGCTCGGCCGGAACATGGGCGTTGCCCTTCGCTCTTGGGGCCTGGTTGCGTGTGCCCAGGCAAGCGAGCCACCCTTGCGTTCCGGTATAAAAAGAGGCGAGCCAAGGTGAGGGTTAGGATAACCACTCGCTCACCACTCCTCTCCACTCCTGCGCCGTAGCTTGCCTCATCTCTCACCGCCATTGCTTGTCCCGTCGGCGAGGCCGTTGCATACGGTTCGGGTTCCAGTTCCATGAAGCTTGCACGGTATATGAGTCAGGGACAAAGCTTAGACGTTTCTTCCCTCTTTCTCCTTCCCTCCCTTGTTTTGCTGATGTGTCTTATGCTTGTGAGCTGTTCTTCATGTTTTCTTGTGGATCTGACATTGCATCATGTAGATCTATAAAAATTGCTGAACATAGGTCATTGGTCGATGATTTACGACCTTCCTGTTTCGAATGATAAAATCTTGTAGTTTTACAATACTTTTCCTCATGTCTATCGCTTGCCTTGATCTATTATCTGTTACTATCATTTTTGCATCTAAATCTGATGTTGCATGATGTGGATCTATATGAATATGCAGAGCACAGGTATGTCCTTGGTCGATGATGTAGATCTATATGAATATGCTCAGCACAGGTCCTTGATCAATGATTTAGGCTTGGCATAGGAGGAACATCCCATGGATGTGCAGCCATGGTTAGTTTATTGTTTCATATGATTAAATCTTGCACTTTGACAGTACTGGTCTCATGTCTATTACCTGAACTGAACTGATACCACTTGCTGTCGTTTTTTGCCCCTAAATCTGATGTTGTACTGATGTTTGACCTATAATACGCTGAGCACAGTTCTTTGGTTGATGACCTAGGCATGCCACTAGAGGAGCATCCCATGGATGTGGCAAACGTGGCATGCAAGTTAGTGATGTGATTAAATATTGCAATGTGATAGTACATTACTAGTTCCTGTTAATTACTCCCTACTTTATGTCCTAATATTGGTGCTTGTCATAGATGGATCTCCAGTTTACACGTTGTGAGGCTGTTGCTCTTGTAGTTGCTTGGTTTGTGATGTGGTTTAGGCATCGCGCAACAAGAACCCGTTCCCCCTATGGCCCAATGTTGCAGAAGGACATTGAGAGGCAGGCTAATCTGAGCTACATCTACAACTCAAATGATGTACATTGTGTAAATTTTTATAGGATGAGAAAGGCACCTTTTTTCAGTTATGTGACTTGTTTCGTACTTGGTTGCTGCTTAGGGACAACATTCATGCATCTATATAGGGGCAAGTAGCAATATTCCTCCATGTTGTTGGTCACAATGAAAGGTTCCGTGTCATTGGTCTTTCATTTAGACGATCCGTAGAGAATATTGGCCATGACTTTCAAGAGGTGTTGTTTGCTGTTGGTGAATTAAGCAATGCGATGATCCAACCCCCTTATATTATTGTGCATCCAAAAATCCTTAATAGCCAACGGGTACCCTTATTTTAAGGTTAGGATCAAATTCACTAGTGTCCTTTGACAGTTTGTGGTTGCATTTCTTGATTGTTGATCTATCTGATTGCTTGCTCATAAGATTGTCTAGGAGCCATTGATGGAACATATGTTCTAGCTAGAGTCCTGTGAAGATTCAAGCTGCATTTTAGGAACGAAAGTACACAACCACACCAGATGTGCTAGGAGCTATGAACTTTGATCTTAGGTTCATCTATGTCCGTGTTGGTTGGGAGGGTTTAGCATATGATGCTAGAATCCTCGCTGATGCCCTAGAAGAGGATGATGGTCTTAGTGTTCCATCAGGTATCACCTGCACATAAACGCTACATCTAGCATTGTGTCTGTTTAGATTCTAATGTTAGCAATTGGATTTTTTTGGTAAGTTCTACCTGGTGGATGCTGGATATGCTGTTCGACCTATCTTTCTTTCACCTTACCGATCTAGCCGAGTTTGGGACTAATAAGCCAAGGGACCATCGAGAGCTTTTCAATTTAAGGCACTCATCTCTGAGAGTCACTGTTGAGAGAACTTTCAGGGCAGTTAAAAACAGGTTTAGAATCCTAGACAACAAACCATTCCACCCATACAAGACTCAAGTGAAGCTTGTGCTTGCCTGCTGCATTTTACATAACTAGATCTTGATGGATGGTCATGATGAGCATGTTCATCTCGAATAAACCTGGGAACTAAATACGGTTGATGAAGCAGCACCTAGCGATGTGGCACCTGATAACAATGCTTGGTCTCAACAAAAAGACACTTGTGTTGTCCAGATGTGGCAGAATAGGGGTCAGCTCATGGCTAGAGTTGTATTATGTAGTTCTGCCCAGTACTATACTATTTAATTTTGCACTGTTCTGGTATTGTACTGTTTAATTCTGCACTTCTATGGTAATTTTGCTCTCTAAGTATGCATGATGATTTCCTTTTGCTTAATGACATCAGTGGGACTGTGATTTATTTCTTCTACATGAGACCAATTGAACCTATGCAATGATGTGATCCTTTTTCAATATATGTCTTATCTATTTCTTTTTCAATTTGATACTTGCTACCACTGAATTTGTGTGATTCTCTAACAATGTTCATCTGACTCTTAGGAAATGGCTGACATGAATGATCCTAACTTGGTTGATCTCTCTGCTGAGGTTGGGGGGAATGCTAATCAGGGAGGGGGATGCTAAGTAGGTAGGGGGCAATGGAAACCAGGGGGGGATTGGTAACCAAGGAGGGGGGAATGCTAACCAGGAGGAGACCACCAATCTGCTATACTTCAGCCATGTCTAGGTTTGTGCGCTTAGAAGGTTTATGCAGCTTGTTGGAGAAGGAGTGAGGACTAATAAAGGGTTCAAGCACCACAAAAAATCCACGATTTTATAACAAAATGAAAGTGTCATGGAAAGTACAGAATTGGTCACAAAATGAATGCTATGACGAAAAACAACCGCCATGAAGGTCGTCATATAACAACCGTCACAAAATGTACCTTGTGACGAAAATATGGAAAACCGTCACAAAATGTGACGGTTTTGCTCTGTCGTTGTAACACTTCACATTTGAATAAAGCAACAAATTGTTAATTCGGACTTCCGAAAACCGAGCTCAAAAGAAAATCAAAATGAGTTTCCAGTTTAAATTTCAAATTTAATTCAAACTCCAAAAATGCAAATTCAAAATTTTCAAAGAAATGTTACAAATAAAAATCTCATTTGAAAAGTTTTGTAAAGACCTGAATTTTAGAAAATTTTGTAAAATTCTATTCAAAAGATCAAAAGGCCCAAATGAAATTCCTCCTTTAAATTGGGTTCCTGTTTCTAAAGTTTATAGAAGAAACTTTATTTTGATTCTGAACTTGGGCCCAAAATAAAAGTTATTTCTCTTGAAAAGAGTTATAACTCTACAAAGTTTCAAAATTTATTTAGCTCCAAAAAGGGAACAAATGAATGCAAACTGTAATTCAAAATTTGGGTTCAAATTCAATTTTAAAATGAAAAATCAAAACTTTTCAGAGAAAATATGTGAAATAAAATTTTTATTTGAAAGGCCTTATCAAGACATGAATTTAGAAAATTTATAATACCTTATATAATAGTTTAAAGGGGCCAAATAAATATTTTGTTTCAATTGTTTAAAAATCTTCTCGAATTTATAACAAATTTTGAATTGGAATTTGAACATGGACCAAAAAGGAAAGTTATTCGTTTCAAAAATTTTAACACCTCTGCAAAATTTGAGGAGGAGTTGAGCTCGGTAATTATGTGTTTCAAGCTGAAAACAGTGCAGCTTTGAGATGGCAGAAAAATCAGGAAATTGGAGAAAACTGACAGCAGGCCCCACCTGGCTGTGACACCATCGACTTTCTTCTCCAGGTGTCCAACGCAAGGCGCTGGAGCGCGCGGGAGCACGCCAGACAGCTGCCTGCCTGGCAGCGGCACCGCTCAGCGACTGCCGACGCGTGCGTGGGGTTTAAAGCCGAACGCCGCCGAGCTACTCCTCTCTCTTTCGCTTTCTCGCCACCTCGTCCTCACTTCGGCCGTCCACCGTTGCCGCCGCCGTTAGAGCTTGCCGAGCCGTCTTGCGTTCCCGGCCTAGACAAGCCAAAGCACACCCTCCCCTGGCCGAGCCTCCCCAGCACCCCAGCCCGCCTCCTCTCCCACTGAAAACACCAGATTTCGTGTTTTTCCCAAATCACAGACTTCAGACCCGTCGGCCACCGCTATTCTTCGAAGTCCACCGCGTCTGGTGAGCGTCTCTCCGTTTCGAGTCAAGGATCATCTTCCTAGATCCCTAGAGCACCTGTCAGACTCACCTATTTGTCGTTTTCGTCACTTGGGAGCAGGAATTTCTGGAGCTCGCTACCGTTTTTGGGGAAGACGACCACCTCGCCGGTGCTGACCCACCTCCGGCCGTCTTCCGCAACGACAACTTCCGTGATGTCCATCTCCATGTCCTAGTGAAGCTCTCGGTGCTTTCCAAGTTGAGTTCCGTCGACCTCAACACCCGCACGACCTCGCCCAACCTCATACAAGGCCGCCGCTCGTCGTTGGTGTCCTTCCGGTGAGAACCCCGCCTCGCCGACCCTACCAGTGAGCTCATGGAGTGGTGGGGAGCATTTTGGTGCAGGTTACAAAGTGGATGGCCGCCGGGAGCTCCATTCTGGCGAGAGTGCCGCTGTGCACCGGCCACTGGCCGCTATGGCTGGCTGGGAGCCGAGCTCCCCCCCTCCTGGGATTTTCTGTGGCGCCCGGATCGGCTATGGCCACATCTGTGGCCCGCGTGTGGCCTGCCCTATTTGGGCCAGAGCAACCCCGTCCCATTTTGTGGCCTGGCCCAACTGGCGGAATTGTTTATTTTGCAAATGTATTTATTCAATTGATTAGAAAGGCTTTCAGGATTGTAAAATTCATAAAAAAATCATTTTACTCAGAAAAATTATGAGGTTAATTTTGTTAGGTTTCTCTTAACTATAACAATATTTTGGAGCTAACTAAATTTTATTTTATGCATTAAAATAATTTAATTAATTTAGATCATTTAATAAACAAGAAATGCATTATTATTCTTTATCAGCATGTAAAAATATTATAAAATTTACTCGTATTTATTTAATCCTTACTGGTTTAGCAAAATATTATAATTTATTTTGGTTAAAATAATTTTGTAAATGATTTATTCCTTATATCTAGTATTTAATTCATTATAAATCTATTTTATTTAAAAAAATTCTATAAATTTTTAGGAAATTCAAAAATAGTTTTCTTTATTTTATGAAAGCTTTAAAATTAGTTTTATGTCTTAAAAACATATTACTAAAGTTTATAATCATATTTACTTATTTTACTTTCCAAATTTTTACTAAAAAGTTTTATTTATAAAAGTATAAAAGGGCATCATTTACATTGTATGCATATCATTTCATATAGGATCCAAGGAAATTAAGGAGGAGATCGGGGGATGTCATCAAGAGGTTCTGGAAACCCAGATCGACGCTGATTTCATAGCTGAAGAGTCTAACTTTGATCAAAGCTCAGGCAAGCCCCGGTGCATTATCTTGTTTTCAAATTATTTGCTTTTATCACTTTAGATAGTTAGTTTGTAATGTGCACTAGGTGATAAGAGTTAATTGAAACCGTAGTTATATTTATAGAATCCTACCTTAGGTTAATATTTTTGGTACAGGTAACTCGACGTAGAGCTAAGTTAATAGTTCTTTTAACGGTAGAAGTTGGGTGAATAAGTCTTCACTCGCGAGCTATATGATTGGTACGGAGGATTATCTTGTCATATGGAATAAACTGGAGACCGGGCAGGGAAGTAGGTGGTAACACGCCATATGTCCATCGCGGAAGTATGACCAATGTGTTGTAGCCCTGTCTGTGTCGATTAAGAACCGTTCGTTGTTAACTCTATTAAGCAAGTTTGAATAGTACTGATTATATACTGAATCTATGGGCCCCAAGATATTGATGTAGCCCAATGTGCGTAGTGGCTGGACGTAACCAAACCTCTCTTTTGGAGATGATAAAAGAGAGAGCTTTAGGGCTAACTATAGATAGACCCGATGTGTTTATCGTATGAAGGACCACTGCTCGAGAGAGGTGAGCATCGGATTGGCGCTTTGTACCATTGGCGTGAAAGGTTGCCATGTACGGCTTTCGAGAAGCACGTACATGTCATGTAATCAGGTTTCTCCTGTTGGATGCCCCTCATAGTAACGATATATTTTGTAATATATTTTATTGTGTTTGAGCTGTACTGTGGTCCTCGCTTTGTCGAATGACATCCGATGTTATTCTAAAGTCGATGGTTTGTATCTCTCGAGGTACGGGCTGTTACAGCTGGTATCAGAGTACGGCTTTAAAGCTATTTTTAAAAACTCTAACTACGGTGTCGACCTTAGTTCAAGCCCAAATAAGGACTATTCTTAGTGTTAGCTTTTACAAGTGGCTGTTGCGGTGTACTAACTATAAATCGGTAGTTCCATTAGAAATTGATTTAGTTCGTGTGCCACCGAGGTCAGGTACAGTCACTTATATGACTTAGTTTTTATTTTTGTAAGGTTTGATAGGCCAATTGCATATTGTTCATTGCATTTAAAATCGGTAATTACAACCAAATCACCTTAAAAGAAATCATCTCAAATGATCAAAAAGGTTTTAAAATTTTTACTCAGCCAAATGTTGGGATTCAAATTTAATTCCAATTTCAACTGCATTGCAGTTAGACTAAAAAGCAAAAATCTACTTTTTGTCGTCTTAGAATCTTTTCTCTTTTCCTGATTCTAAAGATAGGTTGTTGATCGAGACATTTTGATTATCTTTTACAGGATGAAGTGTACAGAGGAAGGGCAAAACTCTCAGTAGGAAGCATTGCCGCCGCCACCACCACCACCGACGATGACTGAAGTGCTCATGGAGATGGAGCACAACCGTCGGGAGCAAACTAGCGCTCTTTAAGCCAATGCTCAATATATGGCTCCACGTGGTGGAGGTGACGCTGGCCGTGAAAGTGATCTTTCAGATTTCTTGCGTACTCAGCTGCCAGTTTTCACCCTGCAAAAGATCCCCTTGATGCTGACCATTGGCTGTGCACCATCGAAGAGAAGCTTGAATTTGTGAAATGTGGTCAGCATGAAAAGGTTCTCTTTGTGGCTCATCAACTTCAGAATAAAGCTGGTGCTTGGTGGCAAAGCTTTCGTGCCATGCAGCCCGCCAATCATCGATATACTTGGAAGGAGTTCCGCTCTGCTTTTCGTGCCTAGCATATTCCTGAGGACGTTATGGAAATCAAGATGTTGGAGTTTCTCAAATTGAAGCAAGGTAGCAAGTCAGTAATGTAATATGTGCAACAATTCAGCTATCTTGCTCAATATTCCCTTGATGATGTCAACACTGATAAGAAGAAGAGGGCTTGCTTCTACAATGGTCTCTCAGAAGAAATGCAAGATAAACTCTCTACTGCTAAGTTTCATGATTTTAATCATCTGGTAGATCGAGCAATTTTTACTGAGGACAAGATGCGCAAGTTGATCACCAAGAAGCGTTCTGCCGCAATACCATCTGGTAGTGCACCACAGAAGTATCGTATGATTTACACTTCTCCAACTGGACAGCAGTACCGATCTACTCCTTTTCAACGTCCAGTTTACCGTCCTGCTCAGCAGCAGCAGCAAAGCATGTATCGTCCTCCCATTCCAGCCCCCCAACCTTTAGTGGGCATTCGACCACCGCAGCAGCAGGTGCGACCAGGATCTTATCTTTGTTTCAACTGTAGTC
>BCLH01001359.1:41233-70552 GCA_001602315.1 Zoysia pacifica
AAGTATCGTATGATTTACACTTCTCCAACTGGACAGCAGTACCGATCTACTCCTTTTCAACGTCCAGTTTACCGTCCTGCTCAGCAGCAGCAGCAAAGCATGTATCGTCCTCCCATTCCAGCCCCCCAACCTTTAGTGGGCATTCGACCACCGCAGCAGCAGGTGCGACCAGGATCTTATCTTTGTTTCAACTGTAGTCGTACGGGGCACTTTGCAAGGGATTGCCAACTATCGAAGTAGCAAGGTGTGGCACCCGGATAGCAGCCTCAAGGTGGGAACCACAGGCCAGGTCAGCCAAAACCAGCAGTCAAGACTGGCTATGTGAACTACATGAAGATTGAGGATATCCCTAAGGATGCGACTGTGCTCACTAGTACATTTTCCTTTGAAGAAAATTCTGCTCTCATGTTATTTGATTCTGGTGCATCACATAATTTTATCAGCCATTTATTTGTTCAAGAACATGGTATAAAGCAAGACGCCATGAAATCGGCATAGACTATTAAGTCTTCTGGAGGGACTCTTATAGCTAGGATGGAAGTGAGAGATGCACCACTTGATCTTGGAGGGAAGTTATACTTGACCAAGTTTATAGTGTTAGAAGGACAAGGCATTGATGCTATTTTTTGTATGAGCTGCATGAAATATCATGGGGCTATCTTGTATATAGCCGCTAGTATTGTTCAGCTTTGATCACCTATCCGTGGGCATCATTGCTTAGAGTTGGGAAATTCAGAATCTTCACAATCAATAGTCTACCATGTGGTTGAGAAGAAGCTTGAAGAAATTCTTGTAGTATGTGAGTTTCCAGATGTGTTTACAGAAGACTTACTTGAGATGCCACCCGATAGAGGGATTGAATTCAAGATTGAGCTCCAACCAGGTACAGCTCCAATATCAAAACAAGCCTACAAGATGGCACCCCGAGAATTAGCCGAATTAAAAGTGCAACTTAAGGAGTTGATGGATAAGGGATTTATTCGGCCTAGTTCATCGCCATGGGGTTTTGTTGTTCGGTGTTGTTTGTGAAGAAGAAAGATGGGTCATTGAGGCTCTGTATAGACTATCGACCCTTGAATGCCATGACTATCAAGAACAAGTACCCTCTTCCTCGCATTGATATCTTTTTTGATCAACTAGTTGGTGCCACAGTGTTCTCTAAGATTGATCTTCGTTCTGGTTACCATCAGATCAAGGTCCAAGAAGAGGATATTTTGAAGACTGTTTTCTCCACCAGATATGGACTCTGAGTTTCTGGTCATGTCTTTCGGATTAACCAATGCACTAGCGCACTTCATGTATCTGATGAATTCGGTCTTCATGGTAGAACTCGATAAGTTTGTTGTCGTGTTTATCGATGACATGCTTATCTACTTGAAGACAGAAGAAGAACATGCGGAACATCTTTGGATTGTGTTACAAAGATTGAGAGAGCATCGGCTCTACGCTAAGTTTAGCATGTGTGAGTTTTGGTTGAAGAAAGTACCATTCTTAGGTCACGTGATATCTTCAGAAGGAATCTCCGTGGACCCAAGTAAGGTTCAAGACATAGTGAAGTAGAAGTCTCTTTCCTCAGTTTCGAAGATCCGTAGTTTTCTTGGGTTGGCAAGTTACTACCAAAGATTTATTCCAAACTTCTCCAAGATAGCCAAGCCAATGACAGAATTGCTGAAGAAAGATAACAAGTTTTGATGGGATGAAGCCTGCGAAGACGCATTTCAAACCTTGAAGAAGCATCTCACTATGCCCCAGTGTTAGCACAACCGGACATCAGGAAGCCCTTTGATGTGTACTGCGACGCCTCAGGCACAAGTCGTGGTTGTGTTCTGATGCAAGAAGGAAGAGTCATTACTTATGCTTCTCGACAGCTTTGTAAGCATGAACAAAACTACCCAACTCATGATTTGGAACTAGCTGCAGTAGTTCTAGCATTGAAGATCTAGAGGCATTACCTCATAGACAATCTGGTACATCTTTACACTGATCATAAGAGCCTGAAGTATCTCTTCACGCAAGCAGATCTCAAGATGAGGCAGAGAAGATGGTTAGAGCTGCTTACGGATTATGAATTGGAAATTCATTATAATCTAGGAAAGCCAATGTGGTGGCAGACGTGCTTAGTCGTAAAGCCCAGTGTAATTTTTATCAACTGTCACAAGCCTCAGATGAAGAGCCTACTCTATGAGTGCTACCACATTTAGCCCTGTATAATCTTGCTCTCGTACCTACATCCGAGAGGAGATTATTGCAGCTCAAAAAAAAGATAAAGGTATGGCACATCTCTGAGAAAGAGTAAAGGCCAATACTGCTAAGTGCTTTCACCAAGACAATGAAGGTTTCCTATGGTTCAACAGAAGATTAATAGTACCGAAGAACCATAAGCTAAGAAAGAAGATTCTAGATGAGGCTCATCTTTTCAAGTATTCAATTCATTCGAGAAGCAACAAGATGTATCAAGATCTGCGCAAGAAGTTTTGACAGACTCGAATAAAGTGAGAGATTGCTAGGTATGTTGCAGAATGCGACACCTGTAGGAAAGTTAAGGCAGATCATTTGAGGTCAGCAATACAGCTTCAGCCGTAATCTATTCCAACTTGGAAGTGGAAAGATATATCCATGGATTTCATTGTTGGACTTCCAAGGACCTCAAAGAAGCATGACTCTATTTGGGTGACTACTAATCGACTAACTAAGTCCTCCCATTTCATTCCGGTATACACTTGTTACAATGCCAAGAAGTATGCCGAGATATACCTTTCTCGTATAATTTGTTTGCATGGGGTACCGAGGACCATAATTTCCGACAAAGGTCCTCAGTTTGTGGCACGTTTCTAGGAACAACTTCATGCTTTGCTAGGTACTCGCTTGATTAGGAGCTCAGCGTATCACCCTCATACTGACGGACAGATAGAGTGAATCATTCAAATCTTAGAAGACATGCTACGAGCCTTTGTACTACATAATGCCAAGAACTGGGATGAAAGTTTACCATTAGCGAAATTTTCATACAACAACAGTTATCAAAAGAGTATCAAGATGGCACTTTTGAAGCTTTATACGGGCGTATGTGTTGCACTCCTCTGAATTAGTCCAAGTTTGGAGAGAGAGCTATATTTGGACCTGATGTAGTCCAAGAAGCCGAAGAAAAAGTGAAGCTAATTCAGTCCAAACTTAGAGCTGCTCAATCTAGACAGAAGTGTTTTGCTAACAAGCGACATCGACCCTTTGTCTTCGCAGTGGGTGATCTAGTGTACCTCCGAGTTTCGCCCTTGAAAGGGGTACACTGGTTTGGGATAAGAGGTAAACTAGCTCCGCGATGCATTGATCCATTTCCTATCATTGAACAATGTGGACCCGTGGCGTATCGACTGGAGTTACCAGCAAGCTTGGCCGGAGTGCACAATGCTTTCCATGTTTCCCAATTGAAGAAGTGCTTAAAAGCTCCGAGAGATGTGGTTATCTCAGAAATTGATCAACTACAACTTGATCTTACTTATTCAGAGCAACCAGTACATGTTATCGATCAAAGGACCGAGTGACAAGAAACAAGACTAAGAAATTTTACAAGATCCAATGGAGTAATCACATGAAGATGAAGCAACCTGGGAGACAGATGAGTATTTCCAATCAAATTTTTCAGAGTTTCTTCACTCTCTTTGATGTGTTTTCCCCTTCTTTTATTCTAAATCTCTGAGACGAGATTTCTGTAAGGGGGGAGGGCTGTAACACTTCACATTTGAATAAAACAACAAATTGTTAATTTGGACTTCCAGAAACCGAGTTCAAAAGAAAATCAAAATGAGTTTCTAGTTTAAATTTCAAATTTAATTCAAACTCCAAAAATGCAAATTCAAAATTTTCAAAGAAATGTTGCGAATAAAAATATCATTTGAAAAGTTTTGTAAAGACCTGAATTTTAGAAAATTTTGTAAAATTCTATTCAATAGATCAAAAGACTCAAATGAAATTCCTCCTTTAATTGGGTTCCTGTTTCTAAAGTTTATAGAATAAAATTTATTTTGATTCTAAACTTGGGCCCAAAATAAAAGTTGTTTCTCTTGAAAAGAGTTATAACTCTACAAAGTTTCAAAATTTATTTAGCTCCAAAAATAGAACAAATGAATGCAAACTATAATTTCAAAATTTGGGTTCAAATTCAATTTTAAAATAAAGGATCAAAACTTTTTAGAGAAAATATGTGAAATAAAATTTTTATTTGATAGGCCTTATGAAGACTTGAATTTAGAAAATTTATAATACCTTATATAAGAGTTTAAAGGCGCCAAATAAATGTTTTGTTTCAATTGTTTAAAAATCTTCTTGAATTTATAACAAATTTTTGAATTGGAATTTGAACATGGCCCAAAAAGGAAAGTTGTTCGTTTCAAAAATTTTAACACTGCTGCAAAATTTGAGGAGGAGTTGATCTCTGTAATTATGTGTTTCAAGCCAAAAACAGTGCAGCTTTGAGATGGCAGAAAAATCAGAAAATTGGAGAAAACTGTGAGCAGGCCCCACCTGGCGGTGACAGCACCCCCGTTCTTCTCCAGGTGTCTAGCGCACGACGCTGGAACGCGCGGGCCCGCGACAGGCAGCTGCCTGCCTGGCAGCGGCACCGCTCAGCGAACGCCGAAGCGCGGGGTTTAAAGCCTAACGCCACCGCGCAACTGCTCTCACTTTCGCTTTCTCGCCACCTCGTCCTCACTTCGGCCATCCACCATTGCCGCCGCCGTTAGCGCTCGCCTAGCCGTCTTCCATTCCCGGCCTCGACAAGCCGAAGCACACCCTCCCCTGGCCGAGCCTCCCCAGCACCCCAGCTCGCCTCCTCTCCCACTGAAAATGCCGAATTTTGAGTTTTGCCCAAATCACAGACTTCAGATCCATCGGCCGCCGCCGTTCTTCGAAGTCCACCGCGTCCGGTGAGCGTCTCTTCGTTTCGAGTCAAGGATCATCTTCCTGGATCCCTAGAGCACCTGTCAGACTCACCAATTAGTCGTTTTTGTCACTTGGGAGCAGGAATTTCTGGAGCTCGCCACCGTTTTTGGGGAAGACGACTACCTTGTCGGTGCCGACCCACCTCCGGCCGTCTTCCGCAACGACAACTTCTGTGCCATCCATCTCCATGTCCTAATGAAGCTCTCGGTGCTTTTCAAGTTGAGTTCCGTGGACCTCAGCGCCCGCACGACCTCGCCGAACCTTGTACAGGGCCGCCACTCGCCGCTGGTGTCCTTCCAGTGAGAACCCCGCCTTACCAACCCTACCAGTGAGCTCGTGGAGTGGTGGGGAGCATTTTGGTGCAGGTTACGAAGTGGATGGCCGCCGGGAGCTCCATTCCGGCGAGAGCGCCGCCGTGCGTCGACCACTGGCGGCCATGGCTGGCTGGGAGCCGAGCTCCCCCTCCTGGGATTTTCTGTGGCGTCTGGCTCGGCTTTGGCCAGATCTGTGGCCCGTGTGTGGCCTGCCCTATTTAGGACAGAGAAACCCCGTTCCATTTTCGTTGTTTGCATATCATTTCATATAGGATCCGAGGAAATTAAGGAGGAGATCGAGATATATCATCAGGAAGTTCTGGAAACTCCAATCGACGCTGATTTCATAGCTGAGAAGTCTAACTTTGATCAAAGCCCAGGCAAGCTCCGATGCATTATCCTATTTTTAAATTATTTGCTTTTATCACTTTAGATGGTTAGTTTGTAATGTGCACTAGGTGATAAGAGTTGATTGAAACCATAGTTACATTTATAGAATTCTACCTTAGGTTAATGTTTTTGGTACAAGTAACTCGACGTAGAGCTAAGCTAATAGTTCTTTTAACGGTAGAAGTTGGGTGAATAAGTCTTCACTCGTGAACTATAGGGTTGGTACGGGATGGATTATCTTGTCATATAGAATAAACTGGAGACCGAGCACGGAAGTAGGTGGTAACACGACATATGTCCATTGCGAAAGAATGGCCAATGTGTTGTAGCCCTGTCTGTGTTGATTAAAGACCGTTCGTTGTTGGCCCTATTGAGCAAGTTTGAATAGTACTGGTTACATACTGGATCTATGGGCCCTAGGAAACTGATGTAGCCCAATGTGCGTAGTGATTGGATGTAACCGAACCTCTTTTCTGGAGATGATAAAAGAGAGAGCTTTGGGGCTAACCATGGATAGACCCGATGTGGTTATCGCATGGAGGACCACTGTTCGGGAGAGGTGAGCATCAATCCGACGCTATGTATTATTGGTGTGAAAGGTTGCCATGTATGGCTTCTGAGAAGCGCGTACATGTCGTGTAATCAGGTTTCTCCAGCTGGATATAAATCGATTTGAATCGCTGCCCCCTCACAGTAACGAGTACCACTTGTTTCTTTGAGTCACATTGTAGTAACAAGTTAATTAAGATGGAATATGATTATGTTTGATCTCTCATAAACTTCTTGGCATTCTTGTACGATATAGTTTTAGTGCAAATTAAATTTATCTTTTCATAACTTAATATACCGCTAAAACATGAAAGTAAAGATTCACTCA
This sequence comes from Zoysia pacifica, assembly GCA_001602315.1. NCBI lineage: Eukaryota > Viridiplantae > Streptophyta > Magnoliopsida > Poales > Poaceae > Zoysia > Zoysia pacifica. The sequence continues at coordinate 47,750 of BCLH01001359.1, forward strand.
GTGTTATCTTTGCAAATAGCCAACCCTGATGAGTCAGCTTTATCATCCCTAGAAGTCTGCTGTAGATAGCCATTTTTGTCGGATAAATCTTGCTGAGTGTTGGTTGCTCAGAGCTTTGTGTTTGTGGTTTTCTATTGCAGGTGCTTTCTCTTTCCTTTCTCAGTTCCAGTCAGAAGAAGCAACCCTTAAGAGTCGCTTCGTTTGCTGGGAGCCTTGCTCGCCGCCTTGAGTGGGTTGTTGCTAGTAGGTACATCGTACGGGCTCGGTGTATCTTTTTGCTTAGTATCCAGGATGTAAAGTTAAATAACAAGTTTGTAATATATTTTATTGTGTTTGAACTTTACTGTGGTCCTCGCTTTGTCGAGTGACATCCGATATAATCTTGAGGTCGATGGTTCGTATCTCTCGAGGTATGAGCTGTCACAGTCGTTATATATTGTTTTTATTTAATGACGACTGTGACTGTCACATATTGGTCAGTGGACTCGTCACCTAATACGCGAACCATCATAAATTATGTCCTGGAAACACTAATTTAGACAACTTATTATGACGATACAGTAGCATCTTATATAATTATGCAGATTTTGTGACATTTTTATTTTGTCTTGTTATGTTAGGTAGTTAGAGACATCTTGAGACGACTCTAGGTCGTAATAAATTTTCCTTTCATTCAATGACAAACGTGGCTCAAATATATGTATCAATTCAATGACCAATCTTAGACAGATCTTTCTAGCATTCTCATCAAAGCTCATAAAGCATACACATTTCAGCCAAGCCATCATCCACATATATTCCAGAGCATAAGACATAGTGCTTGCAAGTTCAAACACATCACACTACACACTAGTTCCAGCTTCCATCATACAGGTTCAAACGGTCCCATCACACAGGTTCAAACACAGATGCAAATAAGTTCGACATAGGTTCTGACAACATAGTGCACAAAGTTCCAACAACAGAGAAAGTTTGGTGTTCTAGCAAGGCAGCAAATGCTTAGGCAAAGGCTTGATCAACCGAAACTGCATTCAGACCTACCTCAATCTTTCTAAAGTTTTAGCACAGGTCGCAGCAGTGCATTAGTCTCTTCAAACTTGGTATGCATCCCCTTCACTTCTTCTTGGGTCTGGCGCAGCAAATTTTGGTTTTCTTCAAGTGCTGCTTGGTTGGCTTCAAGTGAGGCCTGTTGAGCAAGAAGCTGTGCTTCCAACTATTCCTACTTCCTAGCAGCTTCCTCTCTTTCAGCTTGGAGTGTTGCCTCAAACTGAGCTTGCAGGTGTGCTTGTGCTGTTGATGTAGACTGGGCAGTCTTTGACACTCGAACGACACCAATGTTTGGAAGGAAGGTGGATGAACGGTTGATCTGGCTCACACTGTCAGCAACAATCTTGGACAGAGACTTTTGTGCTTCTCCTTCTTCTAGCTCTCTTTTCTTCTCTACAACCATATGTTCCTACATAGAATGAGTCCACTTAACAAGGCCATACAACAGTGTTCCAACATGCATTTACTTGAGTACAGTACAGGTATCCAATAATTATGTAACTTACATATATCTCATTTGCAAGAGGAGTACGACCATTTTGCGGACTATTCATACATTCCCCAAAGAAATCAACAGGATCTGGATCCATGTTGTTGTACTTAGGCCTCTGTAGCATGAAAAAAATTGGATTACAATGATATCCGTGAAGGTAAAGAGAGGGCTGGACAAACATGGGATATAAGATTAGCCATAAATTGTTTTTACATGTCAACAGCAAGATGTCAAAATATATATGCACGACAGATCATACAAGTATCATACAACACACTTCAAAAGAACATGCTAATTGCTATGCTACAAATAATGTCCTATCTTTCTTGCTAATTATACAAAAAACATACTAACAGGTTGTACTGAACTATGAAGCACACATCTACTGACAGTTTGTATGGCTGAACACCATCAATGTCCACATGCTGTTGTTCTTCAGTACTTGTCAGGCTTCACAAGCCTAAGTAATTAATGGCACACATATTGGATCCAAACAAACATCAGGCAATCAGGTTTGTCTCCATAACATTTCACATTTCAGTGCAAGAACTAATTAATGGCACACAGTTCCTTATAATTGGAATACACAGAAAGCAATAGTATCTGTACCAGGCTGTATCGATGGGCAATATAGGTCCTAGATCCAGTCCTTTGGTGAATCTGCACTTGGCCTCGGTTTACTTTATTCTTAGCACATTTCTTCTGCACCACAAATGGAATACAGAGGTTTCATTCACATGCACAGTTTGCATTGCATATTAAATGTAGATAATGCAGGCATGGACCTGATTCCTTGGGTCACACCAGTACTCAACCAGCTGGATCCATTCCTCTTTCTTCATTTTGCGTGGAGGTTCTTTGGCCAACAGCTGTTCTCTTGTCAGTGAGTCATCAAAGTATTTCCTTTTAAGGTGATACCTCTACTGTCTTACTCCCGTCTTAATAATATCAGTGCATGCAGCCTTGCTTGGTTCCTCATTCCTAACATCCACATCCAACCTTGACTGAAGCCACACAAATGAATTATTAGACACAAACCTTGACTGAAGCCACACAAATGAATTATTAGACATAATTTACATATGGGAGTATTGTAATGCATGAAAATATTTCGAAGAATGAAATAGCTGTCTCACCGCCACTTTCCTAAGCACTTTTGATACTTCTGTTTGTCCCTGCTCATTATCATATTCTTTCCAAGATGTGTAGATCTGTAGGTTGTCTCTAAGGGAAACACCACATTCTGATGCCAGCTTCGCGGCTTGAAGGGGGACCTCACGTCTTTTCTTCCCTTCAGCCACCTTGATAGCCAGCTTCTTTCCTCTATTAATCATTTTGTCTAAGCCATGACCCTTGGTTTTTCTTACGGACATTCTTTGAGGGCGCTGCATTGGCAAATAATAATAGAAATATTTTATTACAGCAGTACCAATTGTAGATATTGAATGGAGAAACTAATGCTTGGAAACACATATTGTTTACCTAGAACTGAGTCATGGACTGGTTCTCCTTCAGTTGTATGACCCTCTGAATTAGCAGCAGAGCTTTGTCCACTTGGCGAGTTGTCTGCAGGAACTGTTCTGTTAAGACTGTTTGTGGGAGTAGGTTGCTGATGCAGGTTAGCAGTGGGTATGGTAGGAATAGGCATTGTGTTTGCACTAGGCGAAAACATGGCTGCACTGGCCTGGTGAACCTAGGAGTACTAGGCATTGTGTTTGGACCAGGTGAAGACATGGCTGCATTGGCCCAATGAATCTAGGAGGACTAGGCACTCTGTTTGGACCAGGTAAAGACATGGCTGCACTGGTCCTGGTGAATCTAGGAGAACTAGGCACTGTGTTCGTAGTTTCTGTGGTCTGGCTGGCTGGTGCTTGTAGTGAGGTGGCCTTGCAATGGCTGCTACTAGAAATGGCATTTGTATTAGGGTTGGCTTTCAAATTGTTCCTAGCAGGCAAGTTCTCTCTTGGCCTAGGTGGCGGACGGCCTGCAGTGGTCCTAGTGTTTGCACCAGGCGAAGACATGGCTGCACTGGCCCTGGTGAATCTGGTTGGCGTGCACGGTGGCTGCTGCTTGGCAGCTGCCATTGTAGCCGCCTTTTGCTTCTTCTGTTGAGGGCGAGTTCCTGAAACCATCGGTCTTACCTGCCAAGAGAAACATGCATCTTATAAATTAAGAAGACAGCAATAGATTAAATAACTACAATGAAGTATATGTTTCAAATAGACGGATATGTAAACTTGTAAATTGGCCTAATAATCCATCTCACCTCAGTATTGAGATCATCATCATTGTCAGATTGGTTATCAATGTCAGAGGATGGATCATATTCAATGTCAGATTCTGGTTTGTCATACACTAGTCTCTTCCCTTTGCCCTCTTTCCCTTTTGAAACAACATCCCTAACAGTCTGTGCTAACACTGGAATACCCAAAGACTTAAAAACATCATGAACCTTCTTAACGTTCTCGTCCCTCTCCTGCTCCTTGTTTTTTGGCATTTCTTCTAATACTTATTACGACGAAACACAGAAAGAGCAGAAACTAGATTCGATTTCTATAAAAAAGTTGAATAAGGAAATCAAAAACTACAATGCAAAATCAAAAACTATAAAGAAAAGAACTGTAATCTCAGCAAAAATCATCATGTTCTAATCTATGCATTCAAAGTCATTAACCTGTGGATAGGAGATCACGCGTGACGCGGTTGGCCAGGGACATAGCAGCTACAAGCGGCAGGATGGGCCGCTCCGGCCTCCGGCGCTGGTGTGGCGGTGGGATGGGCGGATCCGAGCACCGGCGCTGGTGTGGCGGCGGGATCGGCGGATCCGGGCACCTGGCACTAGGTTGAGGAGAGAGAGGAGGCCATGGTCTGCGCGGAGTGGAGATTTTCCCCCTTTGTCTGATCGGCCAAGAGGATAAGGCAAGCTGCGACCACGAGGGAAATTTTAGCCTTCTTGAGCGGGAGGCATGGTGTGTCCCATGTGTTGGTGAGCGAATCAGTGTGGAAGAGCTACAAGGTGTAACTGCTAAATTTTGGTCTGGCACGGTGGGTCCGCTATGTCGGTGCAGAGCCTGCACTAGCCAATTTTTGGTCCTAGCGTGGTGGGTCCACTATGTCAGTGACCATATTAGTGGTAAATAGATTTTTGTGGTAATAAATTATTTCAATCGGAAAAAAATGTCAGAAACAAAGTTGTATAATGCATTGAGATCTATCACTTTGATTTTGGTCATTTTTCATATGACTTTGTTTGGACAGTTTGAATTTTGAATTTCAAAATATTAGAACTTCGAACAAATTTTGGGGTACTAAGTAATTTCAAATGAAAAAGTCATAAATATAAAAGTTGCACAACTCATTAAGATATACAACTTTTATTTTGATCATTTGTTCATCCAACAAAGTGATAGTAACATGGTTCACAAATTTTACATATCTCTCTTATAGTTTCATAAACTATAAGAGAGATACGTAAAATTTGTAAATAAGGTTACTATAACTTTGTCGGATAAATAAATGATCAAAATAAAAGTTATAGATCTTGATGAGTTCTAAAACTTTTATTTTCAAAATCTGGTTTAAAGTTGTCATTTTTTTAAATTCAAATTTTGAGTTGTTCAAATTTTGTCATATGAAAAGATGACCAAAATCAACGTAATAAATTGATAGATCATGATTTTAGAAAATTTTAGAAAAAAAAGCATCACAATTGGAGTTAGTATGTGGGAGAAATACTAGTTACAAGTTTCTGCCATAGATTAAAAAGAGAACTGATGTTTGCACGATGAATTCATTACAAGAGAGGCTAATTAGCATGCAGAGCCCACATGTCTTTCAAATGTTGGACCCACACGGCAGTCAAGGCTAATTAACATGCAGAGCCCACCTGCAGCCTTGCTGTCCACCCTACCTACAAGAGCCGCGACGGCGACCCCAGCTGCTGCCTCACCGGCGACCCAGCTGCTCCCTCGCCGGCGACCCCGGCTGCCCCCCCGCCCCCCCCCCCCCCCCCCCCCCCCCCCCCCCCGGGCCCCCCCCCCCCCCCCCCCCCCCACCAGCAGCCTCGCCGGCCACCCCAGCTGGCAGCTCCTCGCTGGCCATTGCATAAGGTGAGCTGAGTCAACCACAGCTCTTCCTCTTTAGAGTTATTATTGCAGTGCCTTTAATTGAATTGAAGGATAGCAGCTCGTTTTGTAACATATTGGCACCTAAATTTATCTAGGTTGAGATGGATAAAAGCTGAATTTGTAACAGTGCATTCTTCGATGTTATGGTTCACCTAGCAATACACTTACCTGATGAGGCACTCCTTAGGGGACCAGTTCAGTATGGATGGATGTATCCCATTGAGAGAAAATTGGGCACCTTTAAGCGTTTCATCCGCAATAAAGCAAGTCCTGAAGGATCTTTTGCAGAGGCATACACTGCCTATGAGTGTATGACCGAATGCTCAACATATTTCAGTGAAATTATTACTAAGTTCACTAGGCCTAAAAGAAACTTAGATAGAGCAGAAAACATCTCACCCAATGATTACACTATTTTTGGTCATGGTATTAACTTGTTAGGTGCTTCAAAAGTTCGTTACCAAGATAATGATTACGACTCCATGGTTTGGTTTGATCTAAATAATTGCGAAGAGGTTGATGAATACAAAGAGAGAGTAATTGCTGTCATTTCATTTATGCCAACTTTATTCAATATTAGTGTCACAATAAACAAATTAACTTTTTCCTTTGCAGCATGTATAGGGTAGAATTGGAACAACAACAGGTCAACAATATTGAAAAAATGATGTCAACACAATTCGCTACATGGTTCGAGAAACATGTGCATGCAACTTTTACAACCTGACTGAATTATTTATGGTACAATAAATTTTCAAACTCATCAATTCTCTGTGTTTTCTTGCAGATTACCAGATTGAAATACGAAGGCACAACAAATGTTGATGAAGACATGTACTCACTCGCATGTCGGTGGATAGGCGTGTGCCATCATACATAGCCTGTATAATCAATGGGGTAGGGTACCACACTATTGCTCGTGAGGCACATAGGATAACACAAAACTCCACCATCAAGACTGCAGGTACTCACAATGATGACACTGTTAACTTCTGTGGGACAATCACAGACATTATTGAGTTGAATTACACTAAGAGCAGCAAAGGAAATAGATCTATTATCTTATTACAGTGTGAATGGTACAATCTTGAGGGAAGGACATACTAGATGAAAGATGATGGTTACTTCAAGAGCATTAACATCGAAGGCCAATGGTATAAAAATGATCTTTTCATTCTAGCCACAGAAGCTTCACAAGTATTTTTCTTGGAAGATACAAAGTTAGGTCCATGTTGGCGAGTGGTACAAGAATTTGGCCACCGACATCTATTTGATGTTGAAGATTCCGACAGAAAACAACCAATATATGAACAAGTACAGATGAGATGTCAGGAAGCATACCTGTCAAGAGATTGTACAGTGAGAGACATATATCCTGATATGGATTTGTTGCACATGAATAATCAACCAACCAACCCTATTAGTGCAGACTTTGTCTAGAGCATCCGTCGACATCAACAAACACCTCAAGGTGATGAAACAGATGATGAAGATGAAGATGAAACCTTCCTTGAGTATCATAGTCAAGATGAAGCGAGTATATCAAAAGAAAACAGTGATGATGACTAACCTTTGCATTTCTGGAGCTATTTATGAACCTTGAACTTTTATTAGTGATTTTGTTATATCGGAATTATACTATTGAAATTTGTATCTGAATTTTGAAATTGCAAGACCTTGTATGCAATGATTATGTTTCAATTTTAAACTTGATTTATGAATTCTATTCTATGCATATGTAACCTATTGGAAGTTACATACAGACTATATGCTGACAAAATATCATGGATATGTTTTATGCTGCCCAGAATTCATTGAGATGATACATACTACAAAAATTCTGGATTCTTATGACAACCTGACAGTGTCATGGAAATTACAGGATCTGTCTATATATATTATATATATTACCAAAATTTCATCACACACAGGTTACACATCAAAGCAAAAGGGATGTTTAATTCTGCCTACATCAGAATGGCACATATCAACTGCAAATACATTCATATCCGCACTCCGCCGGGCGGGCTTGCAGCGGATCTGCGCGGTGGCTTCGCCCAGAGGCCGTCGCTCCATCAGTTGAGGAGATGGGGAGCTGGCTCCATCCAGAGGCCGCCAGCCGCTGCTGGTTCCGCTGCTGGTTCCGCTGCTGCGTGGGGAATGAAACTGGTCAACAGAGAGGGGTCAAGGGTCCACCTCCTATTGGGGGTATATTGACGTTGGGGGGCCATCATGTTTAAAATAACAAACAGTGACGCTCCACAGCTGTCACATAAAAACAAAACATATCGTCATAAAAATGCCACCGTCGACTGGCTCCTAGCGACTTACATTTTGTGACGACACTTGGCACCTTTATGTGACAAACAAAACAGTTTCATCATAAATAGTTCTGGTTGTCCTGATGTTATGACGCTACAGACTTTTGCGTCCTATTATGATATATTATATGAAAAAAAATTTCCCTGCCATGAGGATTTTTGTCGTAGAACGAAGGATTTCTTGTAGTGAAGGAGATTCATGTGAATGCTATTGCTAGGAATTTGACTGAGTTCAGTAGCATTGATGTGTCCGGCGTCAAATATGGGTTAGGATCTATGGACCAAAGGATCTGAGTGGGGCCAACTAGTATGAGGAAAACTACACCATACTGCTTGGAGCATTTCTTTGGCCATACAAAGGTATGTGAACCACAACTTACCATCCATATATTCTTCAACTCACTAGTGCTTGTACTAATTACTGCTGATATGAAATTGCATGATCATTCTAAGGATGTTGAATTCCTCAACACTCCACTTGAGAACTACATTCTTATGCAGATCATTTTTGGTAGTGGGCAGGCTACAGGAAGGTCTGCAATGGGATCGATGAAATGTTTGGTCGCCCTAGTAATTATGGGAAAGATGAAGGGGATGAGGATGAAGGTGGCTGTGGGTTGAAGTTTGAAACTGTGAACCAAGATGGTGCACAGGCAGAAAGTTCAAAGATTATAGGCAACTCTAAGCCTGTGGATGGAACCAACACTACTGAGGAAAAAGGGGAAAAAGAGAAAGATGGCCGGTGAGGAAGAGTTCATGGTGATGATGGGCATAACTGAAGCTGTAACCAAGGTGACAATGGCCCTAGAGAAGCCTCAACACAATGAAGTACACTCTGATCTGTAAAAAGGATAAGGACACCAAGAAGGGAGTTGAATCGGTAGACTTATAGGACTGATTTCGTTATGAACTAAAACTAGGAGACCCAATCGCAATGGAATCAATCCTAAGCAATTTTAGTAGGCTAAGACCCCTAACAATGTTAGTAGAAAGCTAAAAACAACAAGCAAGCATTAACACGATAGCCACCAAGGGGAATCAAAGAACAACCTATCACTCTACTCAAACGGTAAGTAAATGCGGGAAGTAGAGAGAGAGTGCTCAGTGATTTTTTTCTGAGGTCACGGAAGGTAGGCGCCTTCCTCTAATCCTCGTTGAACCACTCCCGCCAGAGTCTTAGTTCCTTCCGTCGTTCCTGAAATGATGCTCACAAAGGTACGCTTTACTCTCAGAGTGAAGTCACTAGCGGCTTGGCTGTCGCACACAATACCCAAGCGTTAGAGCAAGCCTCTAAAGCTCGGGCGATCCCTTTTGCTGTCCCTTTCGAGCAGGATACCTAGAACAGCATACAAACTTGGCGTCGTCTTTTACAATCTCCTCGGAAGCTCGAACATTGACTCCTAGCCAGTCTAAGCTACCCAAACGAAGAGTAATAGACAAATATCACTTCTCTCAAGTCCCACAAGCTCTAGAAGTGTATGAATGCTCCCTTTCACTCTCCTACTAGCACCAAAGATCTCCAATCTTGTCTTGTGCTCTCTCTGTGGTGTTCCTTGGCCTCTCACAAGTTTTCTCCAGCAATCAGACCTCAGGCACACGGCAAACGGTCCCTCTCCACGGTTTAAATAGGCTCTAAGCCCAAAAACAATCATTGAAACGTGATGTCATAAAGCTGACTACTTTATACAATCACCGGACAGTCCGGTGACTTAGACCACCGGATTGTCCGGTGACCCTTTCTTCCTCCTAGCCAGGAAAACACCCTCTTTGTAATTCATTCCATAGGACATTGGATTGTCCGGTGACTTTCACTTTTGGATTTCCAGAGACATCTTCTCTGGACTTCGTCTTCTAGCTCATCGGACTGTCCGGTCATTGCACCAACGGACTATCCGGTAACTGCTCCACCTTGACTTCAGAGAGCACATCTCTCTAGATTGGCTCCTTTAGGGCTCACCGGACTATCTGGTGACTACTTCTTCTGCTGGACTTGAGCTTCGGTCTTTGACTTCGCTTCCTCTGTGATCTTAAGTGCTTTCTAAGGATCTAAGGAGCATTCACACTCTCTAACACTTGTATGACAGGAGACAAATAACCTACCCCCTAAATAATATCGGCGGTCCTATATACTCTTTAGTTAATCCTTGGTCTTGGTCCTCCGATGCCCAGAAACTCACCTTCTAAGAATCGTCTTTATCATCCACCAAGGAAGCCCACCATGTTGATGTAGAATTAGCGGGTTGGAACATACAGTCACAACCATTATCTATGGTGTTTATTCAATCAACAAAATTAATTTATACCTTTTAGGAGACTTCAAAGGTCATGAAGCTAACAATCTCCCCTTTTTTGGTAATTGATGACAACCAAAGTACTCACAAACAAACTCAAACGAGATGAAAGAAGATAGACAAAAAAATGCATCTCGAAAGAACACTTACCCCCTTTACCTTGATGACTCCCCAAAAAAATTTTGCAAGAATTCCCCTCCTTTTTCATGGGTTGGAAGCGTCGCTCTTTCCCTGTTTGGTAGCTCTCTCTCCCCCTTTGTCATTTAATCACACAAAAAGATGGCATCGATGAAGCATAAGAGAGGGAACACTGGATAGACAAAGGTTAGTGCATGATAGAATAGAACGAGAGTGCAATGCACGAAGAAAACTGCAAAAAACAATCACAACACAGAGAATCATACACAATGAATCCATAGGGATTAGTTCAGAAACCAAGTGCATTCCAATGAGCTAAAAAATCAAATAAAACACAACCTCATCAAAATGTCACAAAGAGCCAAAGAAATCAGTCAAATAAGATTCAGAGCCCTAACTACCCATTCACAACCTTCCACTAGATAGCTAGCCACTCAAAAGACGATGCACCACACAGCTCACACCCAAACTACTACAAGATATCTAATCATGTGCGGCTGAAAAGTCGGGTACAGTGACAGTCGATGGCTGCTCCTCTGTTGCTGCTGCTGCTGTCACAACTCCTCTTGGTTTCTCAGTATTGTCAAACGCATTCCAGCCGAAAGAAGACGTCAGGGAAGGCTACTTGCCATCAAGAGTAGATGGCTGATCTGCACTGGCAAGGGCCTGAGCTGCCTACTTTGCTGTGTATCCGACCTCAACTAGAATAGCTGCATTTGAAGACCTTGGCTGCTCAACTGTGATGGCTGCGGGATCTGCCTCTGAAGCCTCTGGTGATGGCTCTGTCAAGACTGACTCTGCAGTGGTAGCCTCAAATGATAAAACCTTCGGAGCAAGAGGAGAACTACCAACTGATGTCCTTGACTCCAATGCCAGTATAGAAACTCTAGGCTCAGCTGATGCAAACAGAACTGACATGGAGTACGAGAAAACCAAAGAGAACTGAGATGTAGTAACAAGAACGCTAACTTCACCGGTAGTCGTTGTAGTGCTGGCTGCCCCAAAAGGTACAAATGGTGAAAGTGAGGCTAAGAGCAAATTAGTGAATGTGGGCTGCTGCTGCTGACTCTGTAGCTCTGATGTGAATGCCGACACTGATGAATATTGAGGGTGAGGTGCTGTAGGCTGAAGCTACAATGGCAGAGGACCCAGTAGCGTAGTCGTCAGAAACGCTAGCAAAGGTGGCATACTGATCCCCTAGAGATAAGATGCAATAGCTTCAAACCCAGCAGACACGTATGATATGACTGCTGCCATCTCCAACTAAGTGCGCTGCGACCTCTTCAAGAACTCTCTGTCCTGTCGTCTCCTCTCCTCAGGGCTCTCTCTCCATCCGAAGCCTCTCCTCAATCTGGAGGCGCTCGAGTCGAATCCTCTTCTCGAACTCGACCCTCTCTCAGCGTATACGGTCATCCTGCTCCTGTATGTACCTCCTCTGCTCAGCCTGTTCTATCTGAATAGCATCCAATCTAGCAGCTAGTGTAGGGTCAAGTGTGACATAAGAGGTAGGAGTCTCGGCCTGACTCGGAGCCTTAGTGCTCCTAGCCCCCGGTTGTACTCTCTCTGGAGCCTCAGTCTCAATCTTAAGGTCCTCAGGGGCTGTGGTCTCCTCTCCTCCAAGGGTGCTCTAGAAAACTGATACGCGAAGAACCCTGAAGTCAGATTGCTCAGCTGGATGGAAGGCTGTAGTGATCTCTGGCAATGCAGTGTACTCTTCCTCAATCATGACACCAGTTCTCCTCTGCAACAAACAAATGTAAGGGGCAAATGGTAGCTGTCGAGTGCCTATCTCCTCATATATCACATTCTCCATCTGTGCAAGCAGCAAGTCAGTCAAATCGAACTCGTCATGCCTAAGCAAAAAAACACAGTAGCCACTGATGTAATATGATGACTGACTCTCTGTAGCCAGCTCGAGACGCTATAGACCTCCCAAGCAACCCTCTCAAAATACGAGCCTCGTGTGTCAACCTCAGAGAGTGCCTCGAGTAATGCTCCCATGAGGTGGCAAGAAAGCAATACTCATCCTATCATCACTCGGCTTCATCTCTCCGAAAGGTCTGAACGGCGGTGAGAAATTCGGATGGGCCAGTGCGTGGATCCGAGTCTCAGAAGAAATGAACTCCAAAGCTGTCAAGACAACGGTCCTCTCAAATCTGTGTGGCTCCCCTCGATACATGAACTAGATGTAAGAACGGTCGGGGGAGATCCACAGTGAGGCATAGAACTCAAGTACAATGTCCTCACTGTACCTCAACTGCTGGGTGACCAAATCTGACAAGCCAAAAAGATAAGCAATATGTCCCTCCATGTCAACTCCAGCTCCTCTGCTCAGTGCCTCTATAGAACAGTGACAGTGTGCTGCAAACACTAAGCTCTTGCTCTTAGTGGCATGCTGCCTTCTGTAGGCCTCAAAAATCCTCCGCTGCGAAATAGTCAAGAACCGTCCAGTGTCAGTGTGTCTAGAAGTGGGGACCCAAGCAGTAAAGTCCACTCTCCTCTTGGCATTTATGGTCAGGCCCTTGAGCTTCAACAGATCGACCTCAACCTCAGTGACTCTGACCATGGCCCGACGAGCACTCTCAGCTCTGGCAGTGCAAACTGTGCAAACTCCAAACTTCTGATGAGGGCACATCTATGACCTCGGCTGTGAAACCCTCTGGACTACCTCTCCCTCCTCGGTTCTCGACTACATACTGACAGGAGCTCTCCGCGGCTACACCTCTCTCTCTGCAGGGGTAGCCGCCACTCTCTATCGGGTCAACCTCCTCCACTCCCCCTGGCTCTTAGCTCCTCCAATCCTCATAACTCCTCTCCTCCTATGTGGAGGCACATCCACATCTGCTGCTGCTAGAGCTCTGTCCCACTCGGAGTCACCAGTTCGTTGTTTCTTCTTCTTCTCAGGCTCTACGGCCTTGCCCTTCCACTTTTCCTCTGCAGAAGGTCTCTGTCTGCCCATACTGTCAACTGTCACTCTGAAAGATCAACTGTAAGGACAACTGACCAGCTGACTCAACAAGATAAGATTAAGAGCTTGGCTCTTAACCCGTTCAAGAACCTCTGGACTAACACTGAAACCTCTGATCACTGCCGCTGCCCACTATCCTATCTCACTGACCAACTGTCACTTCACCACATAAGAATAGGATATAGGTTGTAAGCACAAAGGTGAGCGACTCAAAAGAAAATCCTAGCGGTGGAACAAAGACATAACACCGACCAAATAAAGCAAATTAGATCAATGGTGACATCAACAGACTAAAGCCACATTTCAAATAATAACACTGCATCCAAATTGTAACACTAGTGACAGAAGACTCAATGTCATATCAAAGTATGCAAGAGATGAGCTGAATATAGAACTAAGTACAGTAATTTGTCAATTAATCATGTCAATTGGCAATAAAAGATTAAACTTTTATGCGACTATACCATTTTTTGAATTAATTAACAAGTAAGGCAATGTGGCAATTCCGATGAAATGAATGTGATAGAATGGAATACCCCAAAGAATAAAGTCAGAATCCACCGAAGAATTCGCTGAAGAGACGACCAATCACCTCAAAAGCTAAAACCCCATGAGGGTTTTGGTGGGAAGCGGGGTGACGGTGAGGAAACCACACGGCGAAGCGATTGCTAGCAAGGGAGGCAAGAATGGCGACGATGCGGCAGCGCGGCTGAACGATGGAGGAGGCGGCGCCAGCTCCGGTGGCGCGACTAGGACACGATGAGATAGCACAAGGCGAGGGTGACACTGGCTGCGGCGGCGCAGAGCGGAGGTCCGACGAGGTCGAAGCGTAGAGGCGGTGGCGGCAACGCGGGACACGGCGGCGAGCTGGAAGACGAAATCGGCGACAACGAAAGAGGCACGCACGATTTTGGAAAAGACGATGAAGTACACATGCGGTTTAGTTAAGGATCAATCAACGGCCAGGATTAAATGAAGTTCGAATGGATGGCCGAGATTTCGTCGACAAAAGGAGTCGCCGGACTGTCCGGTCTCAAGAGATTGTTCGGTGACTAGGAAAGTTCGGACTGCTCGGTGTCTGTCGAGAGTTGATTCCAAAGAAGTAACCGATTTATCTTCTAATCACCGGACTGTTCGGTGAACTCGTCGGAATGTCCGGTGACTGTCCAACTCCGCAGGTCACTCGGTTCAAAGATACGATCACCGAACTGTTCGGTAAAGGTGCTGGACTGTCTGGTGAGCTCAAGGAATTACAGAAACAAGGAATTATTTCTAGACTTTAAGTGTCCTCACCAAAGAATCAAATAAACACCACACTTATCTAGAAAGAGAACTCTTAAATACTCCTTTGCAAATAGATAACTCCCGAAGAGTTTAGAATTTTCACAAATCACAATTAAGAATGAGCGAAAAAAAACCAAAGCGAGAAGGAGCTCCAAAAAAAGAAATGTATAAACCCTTGTTCACGATCCATGTAAATGGATTTTAGAAACCGTTAAGCACAGGGTTCAATGGACATGAAGCTCGCAATTGCTTTAGTTACTCTTTGTGAAGTATGTGAATCCATATAGATAATATAGTCACTTTCTCCATAGAGTAACACGCCTCCTCTGTGGTTCCTATATGCAATGCATGCAAACAAGCAAGCTAATACAAGAAATTTAAAGCATGCCATGTAGATGCAAGCAAATTAAAGAACATTACATAAAGAAACCTATTCGGTGCCATGTTTGATCTATCTCAAACTTATTCACCATATGCCTATCGCTTTGCCTTGAAATAGCCAAACCACCTTCTCAAGCTCTCCCCCATGCATATGAATATCTCAAGGTGGTTAGGCACTGATCTAATTTTTTGTTTTTTTTCTTTTATTTTTTTACACATGATGCATGATAGTGCAAACATCTATACCAGAGAAGAGTCCTAACTACCATGCAAAACAAGAAAAGAAACCTACTCTATTATGTACAAGAATAAACCTCCTTAAAGAGTAGATTGGCGTTGTAGCTCGATCAACACATGGTGAACTTCAAAAATCTTGAATAGCTTCACGGTCCACCATCTAAGTCCCTTCACTTCTTCTTAAGAACCCAAGAAAGTTTAGACTTTCTCTCTCAGCCCATGATAACCTTGGAGACCCATATCTTCTTGATTGTCCTCTTGTCATTTGATGGTCCGAGCAGCTTGGCTTTCACCTTTCCATCTTTGTCCCTAAAAAGCTTGTGGTACACATCTTCATGGAAAAGGTTAGCGTTAGGTATAATATTAGGCACGCTCACCTTAGGGCTATCCTTAGAGCGGTGACTATCAAGGCAACACTTCTCACAATAGTAGTCATCCACCATGAGTGGGACTATCCATACGGGGATCTCATCTTTCTTGCCAATGATGTTGATAGATGAAGGATATGATCTTAAGCCCTTGTGGTTATAGTTGCTGATGAGATTGTTGCTTAGTATTTCCTTTTGAATTTGCCTTACTCTAGTAAGCCGCTCAAAAGCATCCATCACGGCCTCTCTCCCTCCTCTTTGAGCTTCGTGTATTCCTTCAAAATAGATGGCTCAAGAATAGAACTCTCCTTGGAAAGGGTTAGATCACAAAAAGTAGAAGCTTCATTTAAATGCTTAGGAGAGTTCAAAAGAGAGTCTAGATCAAGAGCTTCATGGGTGCGCACCAATGCCTTATGCTTCTCACTTAGCTCTACGTGCTCCTCATTGAGAGACTCATAAAGCTCACGTAGAACACCATGAGAATGCTTAAGACCATTGACCTCACTCTCAAGCTCCCGAACTCAGAATACCACTCTTTCATGCTCCTTGGTCACCACCTCAATCTTCCTAGTCTACTTGATGATGGCCTTGTTGGCCTTCTCAAGGAAAAGGACTAGAGCATTGTAGCTAGGCCCATCATCTTCATCTTCATAGTTCTCCTCTTCTTTATCAAGATCATCATCTTCATCCACATAACCCTCACAACTTCGGGCCATCAAGCAAAGAGGTGGTGGTGGTAGCTCATTGGTGGAGCTTGTCATAGCAATACTCGCAAGTTCTTCTTCACTTGAAGAGAAAGATTCTGAATCATCATCATCACTGAGGCACTCACCACCAATATAAGCTTTGTGTGGGGATTTCTTCTTCTCCTTGTTCTTGCTCTTTTTTTATAAAGAACTTCTTCTTAAACTTCCTTCTGGGCTTGCATTCTTCATCTTCACTCTCGTTAGATGCATCCATCTTGCTCTCCTTCTTGGGCTTGGGACACTCCTTAGTGAAATGGCTTTTCTTGCCACAATTGAAGCATCCGGAGTTCCTCTTGAAAAATGAGGGTCTTCCATTGCAAAATAGCTTCTTCATCAAGAGCGCAAGGTCCTCATTGTCACTCTCATCATCCTCATCCTCCTCCACTTTCTTCTTATTCTTGCTATTGGGAGATTCTTTAACTTGAAGGGTAAGATTCTTGGGCAATTGAGCGTCGGTAGAGGTGTTCAACATATATCTCTCATAGGCCATGAGCTTGCCAAGCACAACATCAACGAAGAGAGTAGCCAAGTTGTCTTGAAAGAGACACGTAATGATGGATTTTTAGCTTTGCGGCAATATCTTCAAGAGCTTCCTCATGATCTCAATATCATTAATTTTGTTCTTTAGACCCAAGGCGTTGATCTTTTCCACCACTACATGCAAATGAGAATAAACATCGTTAGCTTTTTTATGAGGTAGCATGGTAATGGAATCATATTTGTTCTTAAACACATAGTAACGCTCTTCCTTTGGCTCGGAGGAGCCCTCATGAATGTTTTGCAATTGCAACCAAATGTCATGCATGGTAGATGATGCATTTATCCTAGAAAAACATTTTTGAAATGCATCTAAATATATGGCCTTTGCATTGAATTTAATGAAGATAGGATCAAGTCTCTTATTCTCATTCGTAGCGTTTTTGTTTACATGTCACGCTTTCACATCAATTGACTCAAGGTAGGCTTACTTGTGAGCCTTTCAATAAGTGTAATCGTCTTCATCGAATACGGGTGGAGTCTCCATCCCGTTCGGCATCTTTACTCAAGGCGGTGAAGTCCGAACTTGAGCACTTGGCTCTGATATCACTTGAATGGATCAAGGACACCAAGAAGGGGAGGGTTTGAATCAATGGACTTATAGAACTAATTTTGCTACGAACTAAAACTATGACACTCAATCGCAACGGAAGCAATCCTAAGCAATTCTAGTAAGCTAAGACTCTTAACAATGCTAGTAGAAAGATAAGAACAACAAGCAAGCACTAGCACGATAGCCCCCAAGAGAAATCAAAGAACAATCTATCACTCTACTCAAACGGTAAGTAAATGCGGTAAGTAAAGAGAGAGAGATAGAGAGTGCTCAGTAAGTGCCTTACCCTAATCCTCATTGAACCACTCCCGTCGCAGTCTTGGTTCCTCGTTCTCAGAACAATGCTCACAATGGTACGCTTCACTCCTGGAACCGCGTACAAACTTGGTATTGTCTTTCACAATCTCCTCAAAAGTTCGAACACCGACTCCCAACCGGTCTAGACAGCCTAAACCAAGAGTAATAGGCAAAGATCACTCCTCTCAAGCCTCACAAACTCTAGAAGTGTATGAATGCTCCCTATCACTCTTACTAGCACCAAAAATCTCTAATCTTGTCTTGTGCTCTCTTGGTGGTGTCCTTTGGCCTCTCACAAGTTTTCTCCAGCAGATCAGACCTCAGGCACACGGCAAAAGATCCCCCTTCGGGGTTTCAATAGGCTCCAAGCCCAGAAACAACTGTTCGGACTGTTTTATGCAATCACTAAAATGTCAGGTGACTAGAACACCAGACTGTCAGGTGACCCTTTCTTCCTCCTGGCCATGGAAACATCCTCTCTGAAATCTATTCTCTGAAATCCATTCCATAGGACACCAGACTGTCTGGTGCATATCTTCACTGGACTGTTCGGTAACTTTCACTTTTGGATTCTCAGAGACATCTTCTCTGGACTTTGTCTTCTAGCTCATCGGATTGTCCGGTCATTGCACCGACGGACTATCCGGTGACTGCTCCACCTCGACTCTAGAGAGCACATTTCTCTAGATTGGTTTCTCCAGGACTGACTGAATTGTCTGGTGACTACTTCTTCAGCTAGACTTGAGATTCGGTGTTTGACTTCGCTTCCTCGGCCATCTTCAGTGCTTTCTAAGGATTTAAAGAGTATTCACACCCTCTAACACTTCTATTACAGGAGACAAATGACCTTAACATCTTTAATAGTACTGGCGGTGCTATGGATTCTTTAGCTAATCTTTAGCCTTGGTCCTCCGACGCTCGAAAACTCCTTTTCTAGGGATCTTTTTTGTCATCCACCGAAAAAGCCCACCATGTTGATGTAGAATTAGCGAGGTGGAACCTACAATCACAACCATTACTTATGGTGTTCATTCAATCACTAAAATTAATTCATATTATTTAGAGGACTTCAAAGGTCATGAAACTAACATGATCTGTACAGCAGTGTGATGCAATGCCCTGCCTTCTCTGAAGAAGCACTGATGTTTGCTCTTTATCACCTGCTCCAGAACAAACCTGAAGGCTTGTGCTTTGTCCAGATGTCTGAGGCACATCGAGTTCTGTGGCTAAGGACTTAGCTAGGGAAGAACTACTACTTGTAGGTCTCTGACTAACCCAGTAGCTTATCAGATTTTGATAGTTACAATGCTAACTACATTGAACACTTATTCTCTGGAGTGAGGTGGAATAGAATCCCCTCCTTTTGGTAGCTGCCTAGCTAACTTATTTCCTATCTAATGCCCTGAATTTGAGTCTCGAACCAAATAATTGAATTCTGTTGCTACATGAGACCAATGACCTGTGCAATGATGATCTTTCTTTTTATTTCGCATCATTGGTTTCTGCCTGCTGGTGATTGCTTTAGTTTTCATTATGGCAATTCTGTTGTTGTTGTATTGATGATATTCTATTATCCGAGACCAATTTATGTATGCAATGAGGTTTAAATTTGGATATAGTTCTCTATTTTTAATCTATCTTGGCTAGGAAGTTTTTATTTTGGTCTTGTTTGTGTTAGGTGCTTCTGGTATTTTGGTACTGTTATCTTAGGGGGTTTCTGGTAGTATTCTGTTATTTGCTTTCTGATCAATACAGGAATAAAAAGATTGTGGTTTAGTTACTGTACAATTATTCTGCTGAAAATGATCTGTAAAAATTACCCTGGCATTGTTTCTGATATTTGCTTCAGCTATTGTTATGGTGTAGTTATTTTTAAAATTATGGTGCAGTTACGGTAAAAATTATTATGGTACTGTTTTCGATATTTGCCTATGTTTTATTCTGGTGAAAATATTGAAAAATGTTCTGTACAAATTTTTCTATGCAACTAAAATTTTTCTGGTGTTGACAAAGTTCTTATTTAGGTGAAAATGAGTTGATCTTCTATTTTTCTGTTGGTTTGATCCATATTTTTTATATGTACAAGTAATTGGTATTAGCCATTGTTTTAGTTTTAAACAAGTCATACATATGTAGAAAGGTCTGTTTTTTTTTCAGTTGGCGCCAAAACGTAGAACCTGGGCGCCAACCTGAAAACGAGGCACCAACCTGAAAACCTGGTCGTGAAATAGAAAACCAGGGCGCAAGAACTGTTGTTGGCACTAAAAACTTGAGTTCCCGCCATTCTCATTTGACGCCAATACCTGGGAGCACCACGGCGGTAAGGTCACCAATGCTATGAAGTGTAAGCAAACCATATGCGGTGCATCGTACCAAACAGCAGTAGGTTGCATCCACAAATGCAGCCCAGGTAAAAAAACATGAAAATAATCACGATCTGATCCAGCCCAAGTGGGATATATATTCTACCAACCAATCAGACTGGGGCCGCACTGCTATAAATAGGCTCAGCTGGCCCAGGATCTGAACCCCAGCCAGACCAAGGATGGTGGAGGAACCAATCACCCGCTTACCCAATTAGTGGGGTTCTGCACCATGGTTGGAAACATGTTCTAATTCTAGTGACCAAAATAACAATCTTTTTTACATCCTTTGATCAAGTCCACTCTCACATTTGAGGATTAGGACACCGAGAAAGAGAGGTTGAATCGGTAAACTTATAGAACTTAATTTTACTACAAACTTAAACTGCAAGACTTAGATCACAACAAAAGTAACCTACACAAGTTTAGTAGACCAATGCCTCTAACAATGCCAGTGGTAAGAGCACTAGCACGACATATAACTCTACTCAACAATATAAAATGCAAAAAGTAAAGAGAGAGAGTTAAGAGAATGCTTAGTGATTTTTTTTACTACTTTCGTCAGAGTACTGATACTTTCTGCTATTTTCGAAACGGTGCTCTCAATGGTATGCTTCACTCCTAAAGTGAAGTTACCGGCGACCTCGCTGTAGCAAATAATACCCTCGTGCTAGAGCAAGTCTCCAAAGCTCCATGCACTCTCTTTTGGTGTACTTTTCGAGTGGAGGACCCGAAATCGCTCACAAACTTGATATCGTCTTCTACAAGTTTTCAAAAGCTCAAACACCGACTCTTAACCAGTCTAGGCTACCAAAACAAGAGTAATGAGTAAAGTTCTCTCCTCTCAAAGCCTCACAAGCTCTAGAAGTGTATGAATGCTCCAATCACTCTTTCTACTAGCACCAAAGATCTCCAATCGTGTGTTGTGCTCTCTTCTTTGTGTCCCTTAACCTCTCATAAGTTTGCTCTAACAATTCAGACTGTAGGCACACCGGAAAACTTACTCCTCCACGGTTTAAATAAGCTCCAAACCCAAAAACAACAAATAGAATGTGATTCATAAAGCAGACTGCTTTTATCAGTCACCGAACTATCTGGGGACACACCACACAAGACTGTTCGACGCAGCACTAGACTGTTCAGTCTCCATCTGTTAGTAGACGAGGAAAAACACTTACTCTGAAATCTATTCCATATGACACTAGACTATCCGGTTCATACATTCACCAGACTGTTTGACTGTCACTTTTGAACTTCCAGAGACACCTCTTCTGGACTTCGTCTTCAGGCTCATTGGACTGTCCGGTCATTGACCCACCGAACTATCTGGTGTCTTCTTCTCTTCGACTCCAATGTCCACCTCTTCTGAACTTTGTATCTTCTGGTTCACCGGACTATCTGATGATCTCACTAGACTGTTCGGTGACTCTTTTGCAACTGAAACCT
This sequence comes from Zoysia pacifica, assembly GCA_001602315.1. Taxonomy (NCBI): domain Eukaryota; kingdom Viridiplantae; phylum Streptophyta; class Magnoliopsida; order Poales; family Poaceae; genus Zoysia; species Zoysia pacifica. The sequence goes on from BCLH01001359.1 coordinate 69,347, forward strand.
TAGGTCTTCTTCTTTAACTTGACTTCGGCTTCGCTTGCTTTGCTTGCTCTACCATTTTCAGTGAGTTCTAAGGTAACTAAGAGCATTCATAACTTCTAACACTTGTATGACCCGAGAACGAATGACTTGACCCCCCTTAATAGTACCGACAATCTTATGAACTCTCTAGCTAGTCTTTAACCTTGATCAACCGACGCTTGGAACTCTTCATCTTAGGATCATCTTTGTCATCCATCGAGGAAGCCCACCATGTTGATGTAGTAAATGTAGGATGGTACCTACAATCACAATCGTTATTTATGGCGTTCAAAAACCATTCATACATTTTAGGAGATTTTAAAGGTCATGAAGCTTACAATCTCTCCTTTTTTGCTGATTAATGACAACTATAGTACTAACAAACAAACTCAAATGAGATGAAATTAAAAAAGAAGAAAGAATCGCATCTCAAAATAATACTTACCTCTTACCTTGATGACTCCCCCTAGAATAATGCATGAGTTCTCCCTCTTTGTCCTTTTTTAAACTCTCTCTCTCCCCTCTCCTCTTGTTTGTTAGCTCTCTGAAAGGATCAAAGACATCGAGAAGGGGGCTGAATTGATGGACTTATAAAACTTAATTTTGTTACAAACTTAAACTACAAGACTTGATCACATCAAGAGCAACCTACACAATTCTAATTGGTCAAGACCCCTAACAAAGCTAGTAATAAAATAAAGATAACAAACAAACACTAGCACGATAGCCATCGAGAGGAATCGTAAAACAACATATAACTCTACTCAACGAGATCAAATACAGAAAGTAAAGAGAGAGAGTTATACCTGGGCATTAAAGTGGGCTTTTCTGGGTCGGCACGCGGCCTGTTGATTTCGGCTCGACCCGAGCATGGCACGGCCCAGTGCTAGGCGGGCCGTGCTGGCACGGCTCGGTGGAGTGGGCCGTGTCTAGGCCGACCCCAAGCACGGGCACGGCCCAAAAAAGAGCTGGCCCGGTAGTGGCCCGGTATTTGATAACAAGCAGCCGTGGCCATGGCCCAACAATCCTCCAACCCCATGGTCCACTCACACAGCCTTATAAAATGCTCCCCAAACCTAGCACCCCCCGCCTTCAGGCTCCCAGCCTCGCTTGACCGCTCGACCGCGCCCAACCCCCCGCCGCCCCACACCGCCCCACGCTGGCTCGCGCCGCCGTCGTCCCCGGTCG
>BCLH01001359.1:73009-88540 GCA_001602315.1 Zoysia pacifica
AATAATACATATAATATCTATCATATTTTTAAATAAGATGAATTATCAAAACTAATATTAAAAATCAACATCAATGAAGAGTGCAGGCATAACCGTATTACTTGTAAGAGGGTTGCAAGTGGATAACACAGACTCAGATGACACATCTTAAAATTTGAAAAATTATAATGATGTGTATCAAATTAATCAGAATAAAAATGATATTGATGCTGCTTAGAACAACATTCTATGCAGGACTACTATAAATAATGAGTTTACAAGACTGCCCAGATTCTTGCCACGTATTACTTTTAATCAAATCTCTGTGCAAATCAAAAGAGGCGGTAGAATTTATGAAAGACAGCAGAATTCATGAGAGGCATCAATGGTTAAAATGTGGTGAAAATGCCATGTGTCAGCGATCCAAGTGATCCTGCAAATAAATCAGTTTGCGACAACACTTCATATAATTTTTTCCATGCTGCTTTTTTCTTTGTTGATTCTCACTCCTTCCTGGAATCGAGACTTTTGGATTTTTGTAGCAGAAATAACAAATTTACTATCGAAATCACGGGTTTCGCAAAAATGCCAGCCAAAACATAGGACTCTTGTTTTCTTTGTCATTTTATCTCTTTTATACCATCAGCTACATCATGTAGGCAAATCACTTGGTTGATTACACACTGAGGGTATTAAAGAGATAAAATAGTAAAGAAACAAGTATACTACCTACATTCCAAAATACAAGCAATTCTAGATTTGAATAAAGTCAAATTATTTTAATTTTAACTAATAATATTTAGAAGATTACATAATTTTTAATATAAAAATATATTTTTTTATAAAAGTTTATTTCATAATGAATCAAAAAATACAGTTTTTATATGATAAAACACTATTAATTATATCTCTACTTCTTAAAAAACATAGTTTTTTTACATGCACATGTCAAAACTTCCTCCATCAGATATGAGTTACAAGCACATAGAAAATGCACCCAGAAAATATACTCAGAACTGTTCTTTTTTACAAATCTGACAAATCAAATCTTTTTACATGTACCCCTTATAAATTTAATGAACGAGCTCTTTTGATATCAGATCTTGAAATCACAAAGACCATTGCTTGTTAAAAGAATTCATCTCTGATATGTTTAATTTTGCCCGTCGGCTAACATATGAAAAATAAAAGCTGTTGAAACATAAAACAAATTTGTCTCTGTCTGTTTAACTCTAGCCGTCCGACTAACAGATGAAACAACGTTACGTTTGGGCTCGGTTATTCTCGCCCTCTTAACGGTTCACGGTTTTTGTATGACATTACATTTGGTCAAATAACGTTTAGGGATTGAGGAGAACAAATTATTATTGCTAAAACAACAGATTCGGCCGAATAAAATACTCTTTTCGTTTTCAAATTATTGACACAGTTGATTTTAGACATGAACTTTGAATATTCGTCTTTTTCAAAAAATTAATTCAAATATGTGAAATTATAATTCATACTTCTAACTACTTTGATAATAAAGCAAATTATAACAAAATATATAATATTCATTAAACTTTTTTGAATAAGACGAATAGTCAAAGTTGATGTCTATGGTTTCAATAATTTAAAAACAGAGAGCATACTATTCGAGATGGCACAATATCTCTGATTTTTACTAACGTCCCATGTCTCAAAGTTTTAGATATAATATATGTAAACTTTAATCTTTTATGGTGAATAATGAGAAATTTTAAATTTTAATATTAATATATTATTTTCTTTTGTTAATATTTTCTTTTTGACCGTAGCGTTTGCACAGGCATCAGAACTAGTATTATTAGTGATTAAAGTAATAAAAGTTTGATTTTAACTAAATTTAAAAATTCTTATGTTTTAAAATAAAGATAGTACTTTCTCTCTCCGAAAATAAGTGACGATTTTGACTTTTTAAAATCATTGTCTGACTATTTATTTTATTCAAAAAAATTTATGAAAATGCAAAAATAAACAAGTCAAGATTAAAGTAATTCTAATAATAAATTATTTCACAATAAAATAAATAAATTTTTTATAAATTTTTTAAATAAGATAAAGGGTCAAAAGGAGAAGATAAAAAATTTAAAACCACACTTATTTTTAGAGGATGGAGAGAGTACATGTTTTGTCAATACGGAGGGAGTACATGTTTTGTCTAATATTTTTGCGAAATTCATTATTCCAGTGGTAAATTTGCGAAGTGACCAGCAAAAATCCAATTTTTTCCCTGGAATCCCAGTCTCATCTCTCGACTCCCTCACTCCCACTTCAGATCGCAGGCGGCACCGCCGGCAAGGCGGAGCGAGGCAGCTGGCAGCGGCGAGGCCTCTCGCGGCCAGGGCGCGGCGCCACGTCGGTACGGCGGCCACGGACAGAACTCTCCTCCAACTTCGACGGGAGGTGAGAGCGGGGCTCTCCTCTCCAATCCTCCTCCGTTTCGTAGTTGACATTTGGCTGGACGTAGTGGGGATGGGGTGGATCCCTGCTTAAGGACAAGGACCGGGACGTGAATGGTTAGATTTCATCCCAATCAGGAACGGGGATTGGGAGGCCCGGAGCTCGCGGAGGGGCGCTGGCGCCCTACCTCGCCCTGTCGGTTGATCCACCTGCCATTACAAGGAAACCTTTTAATTGATGTGGAAAGAAGTTAACTTGTTGAGATGCTTAGTTTCTTAAAGCGGCGGGGCGCTACATGAGGCGTCTTGTGGCGACTATTGCCTTGCCTCCTAGGTGAAGAATCGGTGCCACGGCATTGTGGCGACCTGAGGGCATCAGGATGCCTATGCAATGCCTTGAGAACCAGGGATGCTTTTGCAGCTACTTCTTGATGTAGTCGTATAGCTTGTTGCCTTTTATGCATTGTATATAACTATAAGATATTTCAGTGCCTAAAAGTCTAGGATAGATTGTTTAATCTCCTGTGGGCTGTGAGTGTCCTGATTTGTAACTACATGATCCTGCACCAATCCAACTATAGAGGAAAGAATTTATCCTTGAGTCAATGATTATATCCAATAGTTGTCATATCCACTCGCATGACGCTTAAGCAATATTAAATCATCTAATAATATGGATCACATTTTTTTTCGCTTTGTTTAGTTCTTCATATGACCATGTGCCTTTTTTGTATTGCTACCCATCATAGTGTTGTTCTATCCACAAAATTGTGTACAATAGTGTCCACCTTGACCTAGGTCTAGGCCGTCTAGATTTCATCTGGATTGTGTACGCCCTACATCATCTAGACCATCTGGAACTAGAAGTGCAAGTGCACCGCGTTTTTTCCTCAAACATGTAGGAGAGCTGCATATCATTATATTAAGAAGAGGGTAAGAACTTTTACAGCACACATATATGTATACACTTACACTATCAGACACACCTTGACCCCAAAAAAAAGGCTACAACTCGCTTGGATTACATCAGAAGGACTACCTACACCCAATGCCCAGCTACATTACAGGACATTCCTTCCTTCAGGTGTTGATGATGTCAGGGAAGATAGGCTTCTTGCTCCTGCAATCTCTCATAAATGACGCTCATCCCTGGTAGCATTGATAATTCTTGTCGTGTTTGGAGTTGCTCCATCAAAGACACATGCATTGCGGGGAGTCAGCATCCAAGCCCCCAAAACAATCGAAGAGTTGAGACCTTTCTTGTGATATTCTAAAGCTGACTGCCATGCTCTATCCCACCAATCATCAAAGATGGTATCCTCCGGTTGAGGAGCATGTCCCTGTAATCCAACCTGGCCCAATGTAATAAACCAAAATTACCTTGAGAAACTGCAGGATACTAGTAGATGATCCACTGTTTCCTGTTCCTGATCACAAAAGGGACATCGCACAGGGTGCGGTAAGCATTGCCGTGCAAGATGATCTGCTGTCCAGCATATATTGTGAGTCACTAGCCATAAAAGGAACTTGCATTTTTGCGGAGCCCAAGATTTCCAAATTATTCCCCACGGCCTAAAATAGATGGAACCTTGAAATAGAGCTTCATATGCTGATTTGGTAGAGCTTTCCTGTTGTAGACAGACGCCTAATGTGCACATCATCAATCCCAGGATGTAGTGGAAACTCGCTGAGGTCCCATAAGCAGATAAAGTCATATAATTTCCGATCGATGAGGCTATCTGTACATCCGAAATGTACAAGTGCTCCACCATCCTCTTCTTAACTATTCTCTTAGACACCACCAAGTGTAACCAAGGGACAATATTGATGCTGCACTGATCATGAAGCCACCTTCCTCCCAAAATAGAGTTCTGTTTCCATCTTCCACCTGAGTGGTTATGGCCACGAACTTGCCCTTGCACATGGATAGGAAACCTGCTCCACAGCCAATGTGGCTTAGGTTTTTGCAGCCAATGGCTATTAATCATGATCAATCAGACTCAGTGATCTTCTGACTTATCTAGCATCTATGATAACATTTTATCTGATATAGACTCTTTTTGTTCTGCTGTGTTGTGTTCTGAAATATTTTCTGTTAAGAGGAATATTTCCCATTCCTAGTATGATTTCTGTTGTAACAGCTATTAAAAAGATGCTCTCAAACAAAACTAACTTCCAAAATAGGAAATAAATAAACACTTTTTAAAAGCTGCTGCAATGCCAAACAGAGCCTTAATATGTAACCTTGTATGTAAGCCCAGCAAAACCTATTTTAGTAGATTATATTAATAAGCTGTCTCAACTAACAGATGGCATTTTGTTATTACAAATTAGGAAAGAAGTTTAAAGCTGTGTCATGAAAGTGTTTCGATGATATTAGTATTACACTATCAGTTTCTCATGTACGACATCAGTACTGGAGAGAGCAGTTACGTAGTTACACACTGATGGTTTGTCCTTATTTGCTGGCGATAATCCAAGTTTTGTGCAACTCCTGGTTTGCCTTAAACTAAACCTGCAGTTTGTCTGGCATGGCTTGCAAATTCCATTTCTTATTATTTATTTAATACTTTTTGTAGCATGATTTTGAGTTAGTACTCATAGTTAAAAGTTGCATATCTAACTTGCATGTGCTATTGTTGTTGCTGATCTTTTGTCTTCATGGCAAACCGGAAGCTTGCTGATCTTATTAAGCTTGTTGTTGCATATCAAAAGGTTTAGTGTTTTCCCATGCCTTTTGTTGGGCTGTGATACAAAAGTGAAAAGTAATGCATTAAAATTAGTAATAATATCTTTAAGTTCTTATTAAATTTGTACCGTGACACTAAAAGGATACCTTTTTCCAGCTTCCTGGTTTCTGCAGCATGAACAGGAAAAAAGGGTAGAGGAAATTACAAAGGAACTAGTGGCATAAAGCTTGATTTGATAGAAAGCCAAACTGGTAACTGGCAATGGCTCAGCGGTCAGCTTCAGTTCCATTGAATGATGCAACAGTTGTTGATGCCAAACCCTTGCATACATTGACTCCTATGTTCCCTGCACCACTCCGGCTCCACACTTTTACCCCTCAGAACTCACCATCGTTTATCTGTGTGACCCCTTTCGGGCCATATGCTGGAGGTACTGATTTGGGGATATCTGCTAGTGTCCCACCAATGTTCGCAGCACCAGTGGCTCCTGCCGAACCCAGCCAGAGACAGCTGCACACTGGTATGAATGGAGTTTCTCATGCTAATGGTACTGCAGACAACAGTATGGTCACCCCAACCTTGCAAACTCCACCAGCTGCTACAGAGGAAGCTGGTAAGCGGAAGAGGGGTAGGCCTAAGCGTGTCCAAGACACTACAGTTCATTCGGTTGCTTCAATTTCTCAAGCTCCTTTGAACCCTCCAGTTCCTTCAGTTGCTCCCATTTCTTCACTTCCTTTGGTTCCTTCAGGTCAAGAAGGTAACAATATTGTTTCTCAGATACATTCTTCAGTTTCCACACAGGGATCTGGCAAGAGAAAAAGGGGACGGCCCAAGCTAGTGCAAGATGTTCCTGCCCTTTCAATCCCATCAGGTCCTCAAGCAGATAATACACGCACTGTACTTCCTGCACTCACTGTACATGAATCTGGCACAAGGAAAAGGGGTCGGCCCAAAACGTTTGGTGGATACCTCAGATAATTCAAGTCCTCGAATCAACTCAAAAGATAATGAGCCTACTTTCCGGACACCATCTGGAGCCACACTGTCTGAAGGCGGTAAGAGGAAGAGAGGACGTCCAAAGCGTGTGCCTGATGGTTCAGTGACTCCACCAAGTCATTCAGTTTCTTCAATAGATAATGACACCACTGATGCGACAAAGCTTGGACGTTCTAAGAAACTTGACATCAGTCTGTTGCAGCTTCCATCTTTGCCCTCAAATGATCCTAGAGAATCTGTAGACAATGTACGCATGATGTTTGATGCGTTACGAAGGAGGCTCATGCAGCTGGATGAGGTGAAGCAAGGTAAGCAGCAGAAGCATAACTTGAAGGCTGGGAGCACCATGATTAGTGCTGAACTCCGTGTCAATAAGACCAAAAGGATCGGAGAGGTTCCAGGTGTTGAGCTCTTTAGAATTGAGATGTGCCTGGTGGGGCTGAATAGTCAGAGCATGGTAGGGATTGACTATATGTCGTCTAAGTTTGATAATGAGGAGGTTCCTGTGGCAATAAGTATTGTGTCAGCTGATGTGTATGATAATACTGAAGATGATCCTGATGTTCTAGTTTACACTGGGCAGGGCATGTCTGGTAAGGATGACCAAAAACTTGAGAGGGGTAATCTTGCGTTGGATAGGAGTTTGCATAGAGGTAATCCAATTAGAGTCATTCGTAGTGTAAGAGATTTGACTTGTCCAACTGGCAAGATATACATATATGACGACCTTTACAAGATCAAAGAGGCCTGGATGGAGTCAGGTAAATCTGTTTTCAAGGAGTTCAAACACAAGTTGTTCAGGGAGCCTGGGCAACCTGATGGCATTGCAGTATGGAAGAAGACTGAAAAATGGAGGGAAAACCCATCATCTAGAGACCATGTTATTTTGCGTGATATATCGTATGGTGTGGAAAGTAATCCAGTTTGCCTTGTAAATGAGGTTGATGATGATAAGGGTCCTACCCAATTCACCTATGCAACTAAATTGAATTATAGGAACTCCATGAGCTCAATGAGAAAGATGCAGGGCTGTAAATGCACAAGTGTATGCCTCCCTGGTGATAACAGCTGCTCTTGTACTCATCAAAATGCTGGTGACCTTCCTTACAGTGCTTCAGGTATTCTTGTTAGTCGGATGCCTATGTTATATGAGTGTAATGATTCCTGCACTTGTTGGCAAAATTGCCGGAACCGAGTTGTACAGAAAGGTACTCAGATTCATTTTGAGGTGTTTAAGACTGGGGATTGTGGCTGGGGCCTTCGTAGTTGGGATCCAATTCGAGCAGGCACATTTATCTGTGAATATGCAGGTGAGGTCATTGACAAAAACAGCGTGAATGGAGAAGATGGCTACATCTTTGAGACTCCTCCTTCTCAACAGAATCTAAGATGGAATTATGCACCAGAATTGCTGGGTGAAGCTAGTCATTCTGACTCAAATGAGACGCCCAGACAACTGCCAATCCTCATCAGTGCAAAACGAATTGGTAACATAGCTTGCTTTATGAATCACAGCTGCTCTCCTGATGTTTTTTGGCAACCAGTTCTGTATGATCATGTTGACGAGGAATATCCACATATTGCATTCTTTGCAATCAAGCATATTCCTCCAATGACAGAGCTAACATATGATTATGGTTAGAGCCAAGGGAATGTTCAGTTGGGGGCCAATTCTGGTTGTCGGAATTCTAAAAACTGCTTGTGTTGGTCACGCAAGTGCAGAGGCTCCTTTGGCTAAATAGCCAACCCCATAAGGGAAAGATTGAATCTTAATTTGCTAGTGAAAAGGTTGGTGATTTCTAACTTTTAATTCCTTTGTCAACAGAAAACTTTACCTTTCCAGATAATTTTATGTTCTGATTTTTTGCACTTCTTATGACCTCAGAGTTCACGTAACACTGGAAGGTATTGATTCTTGTGATATATTTGGATTACATAATACAATTGGGAGTTAATGTTTTAGTGCTTTTTAACAAAATAAAATTGGTATTCTTGATGATCAGATTTCACAAGATGTGAGAATTAATTAGTCGCTTTGTTTTGATCCCAGTGAGTTTAAGTTGGCTCGTTTATAATCAAATTATTGGGCTGATACAAGTGCCGAGTTTGGTAAACACTAGCTGCTAGAAAATCCTTTATCTATAAGTCATTATAATCATCTAGTTGTTTTGTTTAAAGATAAATTCAGATTCGGATCTGTGTACTACTACAGTAACAACAATTATTGGTGCTCTTTTGCAATGATTTAGGAAGTATTTGATGTTGCTTGCTTTCTGGAGGTAGAGATGTAAAAATTGGTGGGGAAAAATGTGTCCTGGAGAGGGACCTGGACCACAATTGAATCCAGTATTTTTAACCTCTACGGCTTTTCTAGCATAGGGTAAAAATAGTACGTCCAATTGCACCATATGCGATGTGCAGTGTGTACTCATCGAATAGTTGATAAATCAGAATCGTATTCGTTACTTTCCTTTTTTTTTTTAAACAGACCTGAATCTATCTCTTCACATCCACCTACTGATATCTCCTGATCGGCTATAAATTCTGCACACAATGTTCTATCCTTTGAAACTGATTTGTTTTTAACCATTTATCAGCAGAAGCAGCTCATCCTCGTTACATGCATGAAGCAGCGCTGAATGAAATCTGCCACCCAGTCGTGGTGGAATGCAAAAAAAAAGGGACTGTTCGTTGCACAAAGCTTCGTCAGCGTGTTTGGTTTATTAAATTAACTAGTCTCTAGACATCTTGTAAGGTGGGAGAATGGTAAGCTTTGTGTAGTGAACTTTTAGTTATCTGTTGTGACAGGCAACTGGATTTCTGTAAACACAGAGAACCATGTTAACTGCAATGCATGCCATCAGCGCTAGTATGGGTTGGTTATTGCTCCTTCCGACTCAATTTATTAATTGTCATTCTAAGTTTGAGCACAAGAATAAGGTATGAAATAGTGTGATATATTGAAAATGAGGAGGAAAGATATAAAAATAGTGATGTATTAAAAATAGAGGAAGGTGCATTAAAAAGTAAGGATGACAAGTAATTAGTAAAACTTAAAAAGGCTAGGATGATAAGTAATTTGTCACGTAGCTAAAAATTTTGACTTAACCTAGTCAAGGCCGTGTGTCATAAATAGGCTCAGTTAAATTTGATTAAAATTTTGACTTCAATTTAATAAAGACAAACTGAAAATGCCGTAGGCCATGACACTTTACCACCCATACCGCTAGTACTATCCATCACACTAATTTTATATAATTAGAATTAATTTGATACATGCCATTAAATTTTTCAAAATTCAGCTTTCCTTCAGTAATGGAAACAAGTTGCTAATCTTTGATTTTTCCTCCCTTCAACAAATGCACATACTTTTACAATACTCCAATGTAAAACTTAGATATTACTCCTATGCTTTAATTGACTCACTGCATCCCTAATAAGATAATTTGCTCTATTTTTTTAATTATTGACGTTATTGACTTTTAACATCATCTTTGATAATTTATTTTATTAAAAAATAGTTTAAATGTATAAAATTATAACTTGCGTTTTAAATAACTTTAGTGGTAAAGTACTCCCTTAGTCTATAAATATAAGTATTTTTTATTTGGTCAAAGTTAAATTCATTAACTTTGATTCATAATATTTAAAATTTTAAATAACTACTAATATAAATAGTTACATATTATGAAAGTTCATTTCATGAAAAATCTAGCAACATAATCTATATATGATAAAACATTATTAATTTCTATTATTAATGTTCAAATTTTAAGAAATTTGACTTTGACTAAACCAAAAATGTTTATATTTATTGAAGGAGGTAGTAATTTATAATAAAATATATAATATTTATTAAATTTCTTTAATAGATGAATAATAAAAATATGATGTTAGAAATTAATAACGACAACAATCTAAGCACACAAGGAATACATTAATTGTAGTGTACTAAAGGCTTGTTTAGAAGCAAAGTATTTTTGGAGTTTTTGAAGAATACTATGATTTTGCTAAAAACTTTGGTTTTAAAACGTAAGGTAGTTTTTGGATGCAACAAATTTTGTAGTTTTGAAAACTATAACATTAAAAAAAGTGTAGCCATTTTGAAGTTTTGAAAACTTCACTCATGATTTTTTTTTCTAAGTCATGCTTTTGCTTGACATTGGCTTTTAAAACTGTAGTTTCGTAATACTATAATACCCAAACAGAGCTAAAGCTTTTTTTTCCCCCTTGTCCCTTAATCAGAGCGACCAACAAGCCATTCATTATTTTTTCCGTGAAAACAATAATATATTATTACACTCGTAACATAGGTTTACGTACCCGCTGATCATATACATCCATCCACACATACATAGAGCCTGGTTATTCAAAATACATTTTGACGTTACATCTGCTCCGCACGGTCGTTCTCCTGGCCCCACCTGTCGGGGCAGAAGGTGATCATGTACTCCAGCATGTAGCACCCGCTCCCCGTCGCTGCGGTGGTGTCGTAGGCGTAGCTGTAGTACCCCGGGCACGCGTCCTTGAACAGCCGGGAGTACACGCTGGCGCGGCACGCGTCCGGCGTCGCGTACTTGCCGCGGCAGCAGAAGGCGTCGAGGCCGAACGCGAGGCACGCGCTCTTGCACGCCACCACCTTGCCACCGCTGCCGCCAGTCACCTGCAGCTCCGGCGGGCACACCGCGTTCACGTCCTTGGTGCACCCGGCGATGGCGCACTGCTTGGAGCCCGTGCCAGCGGGGGACACGGCCACGGGCAGGTTGTACCCGTCGACGAGGCTCACGTCGTAGGAGCTCCCCTTGCTCGCGTCCTTGTGCAGGCTCACCTCCACGAGCGTGGCGGGAGGCGCGCCGATGGACCCGTTGCAGGCCAGCCGGCCCTCGCAGTCGCCGGTGAGGCAGGCGGCAGCCGCGCCCCCCGCGCTGCCGTTGTCGGCGGCGGTGAAGTTGCAGCCGGTGCGCGCCCAGAAGCGGCCGTTCCAGGTGGCCGGCGCCACGACGCGCCTCGATTTGCGCGGCGGGAGGAAGAAGCCGCCGCCGGCGAGGACCGGGTGGCCCGTGTTGGGCGCGGTCGCTGGCCACACTGGGAACGGGCACCTGTTCGCCACGTGGAACACGATGCCCTCCGTGAGCACGACGGGTCCTGCTGTCAAAACCACGACGACGGCACGAATAATCAAGAACGGCGTATATATACACAAATCACAAGAGTCAATATATATAGGTCGTCGAGCTCGTGTAGTCCAACCTGCGAGAGCCGCCATGAGAGCCAGTAGCAACAGATGGTGAGCAGCGTTGCGCGGCGCCATATCTCTCGACCTCGAGCCGCAGGGACTGGGATCGATGGCTGTGTGGAGAAGAAACGGAGGTGACGGAAAGAGATTTATATAAAACGCAGGCCGGGGAGAGAGATGAGAGATCGCTCGATGACGAGGCTTAACTTTTTGCTGTCTTAAGGAAAGCCTAAGCATCTAGATGAGGTTCGAGAGTTCAGTGTGCCTTGCATTGCAATGGAAGAAAAGCAGGGTATGATTTGGAGGCGATCGGGAGCATGTGTCCGTCCACTTGTGCATACTCACTTCGGTATAAAAAAAATATTTTGAACAATAATACAGTCTTTAAAATAAAAATTATTTTAATTTATATTCTCAATGTTCAAACAAAACATTGTACAAAATAATTTTTTTAAGACTATGGGGAGTATATATAAAGCGCAGTAAACAACGGATCAGGTTCTCATCAAAGCTATGGCCCAAGCAATTCCTACCTCTGCTATGTCCTGTTTCGAAATCAAATCACCAAGCGAGATCTCAGTTCTGCAACAGGAGACTCAGCTATCGATTTTGGTGTTTTTCTTGCAATGGCGGGCCACAAGGAAGTATCCTAAGGGCGTCCACAATGGGAGTAAAAGAGCCGGTAGTAAGGTCTACTGCCGGCAGTAAACATTGTGAGCATCGGTATTAAAATCAGTAGTAATTAAAAGAGATAATTGCATCAGTAACCTAAGTTAATAAGCTAATTATATATTTAAATTTAGTTTTTAAGATTTTTGCATTTGGTCATGATTTTTCAAAGTGAAGTTGTTGTTTGACTCTGATTTTTAACACCGTTAGCAGCCAGATTTTTTAATGATTTAAAAAAAGAAAAAAATTAATAGATAATGAAGAACATGGAAAAGGACAGAACTAACTTTGCTATTGAAATTTTAAAAATAAAGTATATTCAAAATATTGTCAAAACATTCAAATTTTTACTTTAAAATACATTCAAAATACATTTAATTATTGATGAATTTTTCTATATGCTATAAGTTTTTTTTTCAACAAAATAGATGAATAGTTTAAAACAAATAAAGAATATGATCAATAGTAGAAGGGCAAAAATGTTGTTTTTACATATGTCTTAACACTGTCAAGTGAAGATAACGGAATAGGGTTAATTTTATTGTTCATTTTAAAAAATCAGGGTCAAATGTGCAAATTAAAAAACAATGTCAAACATACAATTTACGCAAATAGCCCCTAACTAAAATGATAGTAGTGCTACCTCTGGCAATAAGAGTTAAACTACTATATTTTTTTCTCTTCTACCCTCATTCACCTCAGCGTGAAGAATACTCTCTCCGTTCTTAAATTGATGTCACTGTTGATTTTTAATATTAACTTTGACTATTCGTTTTATTCAAAAAGTTTTGATAAAAATAATATATTTTGTTATAATTTAATTAATCATTAGAGTTATTTGAATAATGACTTAAAATTTTACATATTTAAACTAATTTTTTGAATAAGATGAAAAATCAAAATTGAGATTAAAAATCAATAACGACATCAATTTAAGAACAAATAGAGTATTTTTTTTATTACAACCTAGTGCTTTATTTATGCAAAGAAAGGTTCCATCTTATTACTTTCACATTGTGGATGTTGAATTAGTTATTACCGACTGTTACATATATCCACCTCTATTCCCGAGTTCGACATTGTTATTGCTCTAAGGAACAAGGGCAACTGGCCAATGCAGGGGAGCACTAAATCGGCTACACCACCGCACTATGTGGTACTACTACTCTACAAGATCGTACTTAGCTATAGGACAGCCGCAGCGTATAAAACTAGTAGCAGGTAGTAGTGCAGCACACTATGAGGTGCTCCGTTGGTAAAAGTTGCTCTAAGGTATAGTTCTCTTAAAATTTCTAAGATGGAACCCACAAAGAACAAAATAATATTTTTTTGCACATTTGTTTATTCCTTCTTCCTCCTTTCCTCTCAAATGCTAACACAAATATTGTTTTTTAATTGCTTGGCACCAGGTGGTCCATCTAGCTCCCGGAGGGAGCTAGCTGCTGCTACGCTAGCACCTTCACCACAATGTATTGCACCTTGTTCGCTCCTCTCTCTCTCCTGCTAGCACCTCCTAAAACCGCGCTGTGGCTGCCCTACTACATGTGTTGCTCTGCCACAGTGCTGCCACTAATACTCTGCCCTCGGAAGGAAGACAGCACACAGAACAAAACTACAGGAGTATTGTACAGGAGAATGGTATGTGAGGGGTGGATCAAGGGCCATAAGGTTCGACTTCTTGGAGGCGTACGTACCGCTCCACTGCGGTTTTTTAAGAAAACAATTACAGTAACGGTAAAAATCATTACAAATGTAAAAATAAATAAAAATTTGGAGTAAAAAACTGTTTAGCATTTTAGGGCCATCGATTTGATTGGTTTTAAGTTTTTTTTAATGTTTTTTAAAATTTTTATTTTTATAAAATTTTAAAACTTTTAAAATAAAAAGTAGTTGTTCTGAAGGGAGAACGGAAAACGGCGGCGTCATCAGAGAACGGAAGGGAGAATGACATCGCACCAGCAAGCTGCCTCTAATCACCACAATCCAAACCCATCAGGTTCAGCTCCTCCTCTACCTCGTCACACCTCGGCGCATAACGCCGCCGCGGTGGCGCTATCAGCTGGATCCGAATTGAATCGCGCGCGGGATGCACGACGGCGGACGGCTGAACCACGCCGGCCGGCCGGCCACCAAACCCGGTGGCGGTCGGTAATGGCTGGGCTGCCGGATGGGCACAGGAAGAAAAAGGAGACGGATTTGAGACCTCATCTAGACTAGTAGGAGCACTACAACTACAGTACTACGCTCCCCTAGGACCGAGGAGTTCAACCACCGGAACGCCGGCAGGCATCGCAAGTTGCGTGCTAGCTCCCGGCTCGAAAGAACCGTCTCAATGCTTCTGGTTCTAGTGACGATTCACCATCCATCAGTCGGTGTGTGTGCACTGTTTATCGATGGACGCTAGTGCTATCCTTCCGACGCCGCTGAGAAGAAACCCTCGTCTTCTTCAAATCCTCAGGCCGTTCCAGAGCACGCAACGTTCTCCTTCGACTCTTCCGTGGTGCCTTGGATTGGATCGGCTCCGAGCAAAATTAAGCTTGATAGCCTTCGTTTTTAAATTAATATCACTGTTGATTTTTATGATTATTTTTTTTTTAAAAAAATTTTATTCGAATG
This sequence comes from Zoysia pacifica, assembly GCA_001602315.1. NCBI lineage: Eukaryota > Viridiplantae > Streptophyta > Magnoliopsida > Poales > Poaceae > Zoysia > Zoysia pacifica. The sequence goes on from BCLH01001359.1 coordinate 87,616, forward strand.
TATAAAATTTTAAGTTGTGATTCAAATAACTTTAATGATAAATCAAATTATATTAAAATATATAAAATTTATCGAATTATTTTTAATAATATGAATAGTGAATATTAAATATAAAAATCAACGACGACATCAAATAAATAAAGAACCGAGGGAGTATATAATTATCTTTATAACAACAACAAGCAACGCCGGAAGTGATCGGCATACGCAATGTCAGCAGCTAAGTAGGAGCAATTGGTTAGCGGCGCATGGGACAAAAGAAAATAAAATTGCTGTTAGGAGTCTCTTGACAGGGACAGATGCGGCGGCGAAATGGCGTCGCTGTCCGTGGTTGAACGTCACTCGTTAATGGACAAGATTGGGGAGATTAATTAGGAATTTAGGGTTAACCCATCACGGTGACGTTCGTTAATTAACTCTTGGAGCTGCTACCGAGGGCGATGGTTTCAGGTTGACGATCTCCGTGCATCGTGTGATTAGATGTAATGAAACGCCGCGCCCATACTACTGCTCACCAGCCAACCGCACCTTCCCTTCGACCTCGCCACAAACGTACGGGGGCACGGGCCCTCGATGGCGCCGCGCGCGCCGCGCTATATATATGTAGTTATGTGCACTCGCCGCCGCGCACCAGATCTTCAAGCTCACGCGCTTAATCACTGCCACGGATGGATCCGTTCCCACCGGTGGACAAGTGCGACGCGTCGGGGCGCGGGTCGCACGCCGTGGCCGCGGACCTGGACGGCACGCTGCTGCGCTCGCGCAGCGCGTTCCCGTACTACGCGCTGGTGGCGTTCGAGGCCGGCGGCGTGCCGCGCCTTCTTCTGCTCCTGCTGCTCTCCCCGCTGGCCGCCCTCCTCCTGCTTGCGGCGTCGGAGTCCGCGGCGACGCGCGTGCTGGTGTTCGCGGCGACCGCGGGCGCGCG